>JAMQGT020003149.1:0-39222 GCA_024447675.2 Pterophyllum scalare | reverse complement strand
CTAAGCTCTGCACCCTAACCACTGCCTCAAATGCAGAGCAATCTCAGGGAAGGGCCTTTTCTGAGCTTCGGGTGGTTTGCAGAAGGAATGGCTGCTTTTTGTCCTCCACAGATTTACACTCGCTGCTGTTGGAAGCAAAGTCTGGCTCAGTTTGTTGGCACACTGAAATGGTTTTTCACAGCTTCAAGTTGTATTTTTTCCCTTTTTCTTAGTAAAACATTCGTGTCTCTGTCTGTATAACATTGTGTATAAGATTACACAGTTGGACAGCTTCGACCCGGTTCTAGCTGTTTAAACTCTAAAAGTTTGCTATTTTGCTTGGATGACTTTGTTCTTTCAGAAATAGCAACCTTGTGGCTCGTTTGCAGAGTATTTATGCAGGTGGTTGAATTCTTAAACATTTCTGTGCTGTGACTGAGGAGTTTCAGATAGGCTTAGCCTGGTTATTTGGTCAGTGTGGTTATTTGCATAAGCTTTTACTGTTCGACTCTGTTCTCGAGGGCTTTAATGTATTGTTGCTGTTTCCCTGTCTGCACTGTTGAGAGTGAAAAGCACAGGTGACCAGACCAAAAAAGTCGGAAGGACTTGAAGTCCTTTTGAATCAGAGGTTTGTTAGAACCTGGACGCCTCTAAATGGCGCTCATTGTTTGGCAGCCAAGATCTGGGTGCCAAGTAAGACGAAGCACAATCAGAGTTGGGTTTACTTGGTCTGATACTGGTTTTAGAGGCTGGTGTTTTAGCTCTGGGTTTGGTAGGAGCCAGCAGGTACTGGCAGTACCCCCGAAGTGTGAGACAGAACAGTTGAGGTGCCAGAGGAAAAGGAAGTAGCTGATTTTCGTGGTTAATCCATCAAGTAATGTCAAGGATTGCAGCGCGTAAAGTGTTTGTTCTTTTCTTGAATGGTCATTTAGTCCCTTTGACTCTAGAGTCCCGTCCAGAAAATACTGACAAAGTTTGCTAAGGCCAGAGGTGATGTGCTCACTGGTTTTGTTCAACCAGTAATTTTGGACCCACTGAGATTATAATTACCAACAAAACCTGATCAGCAAATCTTAAGAACTCAGGTGTTCTTCAGACAGGTGATCTGTTTCTGTGTGATTTATTCTTTCAGCTCTGAGCAAGTTAGTCCTGGCAGGAAGAGTAGTAGCTGGAGTATTTATTAGTAACCGTGACATTACCTTAATGTTGATTATTCCTCCTTGATCATATGATATCTATACTGTATCCTTTCTCAGACTGATGCTGAAAAGTTAATCCATGCATTTATTACTTCTAGGCTGGACTACTGTAATTCATTATTATCAGGCTGTCCTAAAAGCTCCCTGAAAAGCCTTCAGCTGATCCAAAATGCTGCAGCTAGAGTACTGACAGGGACTAGAAAGAGAGAGCAGATTTCTCCCATATTGGCTTCTCTTCATTGGCTCCCTGTTAAATCTAGAGTAGAATTTAAAATCCTTCTCCTCACATACAAGGTCTTGAATAATCAGGCCCCATCTTATCTCAAAGACCCCATAGTACCATATCACCCCAATAGAGCACTTCACTCTCAGACTGCTGGCTTACTTGTGGTTCCTAGGATACTTCAGAGTAGAATGGGAGGCAGAGCCTTCAGCTTTCAGGCTCCCAGCTTGGATTCAGGAGACAGACACCCTCTCTATTTTTAAGATTAGGCTTAAAACTTTCCTTTTTGATCAAGCTTATAGTTAGGGCTG
Organism: Pterophyllum scalare; assembly: GCA_024447675.2. NCBI lineage: Eukaryota > Metazoa > Chordata > Actinopteri > Cichliformes > Cichlidae > Pterophyllum > Pterophyllum scalare. The sequence goes on along the minus strand of JAMQGT020003149.1, from coordinate 37,510 downwards.
GATCAGACAACCCTGAACCACCCCTTAGTTATGCTGCTATACGCCTAGGCTGCTGAGGGGGGTCCCATAATGCACTGTTTCTTCTCATTCACCTTTATTTACTTGTTTATACTTCACTCTGTATTTAATCATTATTATTAATCTCTGGCTCTCTTCCACAGCATGTCTTTTGTCCTGTCTCTCTCCCCTCAGCCCAACCAGTCACAGCAGATGACTGCCCCTCCCTGAGCCTGGTTCTGCTGGAGGTTTTTTCCTGTTAAAAGGGAGTTTTTCCTTCCCGCTGTTGCCAAGTGCTTGCTCATAGGGGGTCCTTTTGACTGTTGGGTTTTCTCTGTGTTATTGTAGGGTCTTTACCCACAGTACAAAGCGCCTTGAGGCGACTGTTTGTTGTGATTTGGCGCTATATAAATAAAATTGAATTGAACTGAATTGAATTGCTATCCTAACAAGCCTGTTGGTGGTTCATCGCGGACTGTCCTGTCGATGTCAAGAAACCTTTGACACCCTCCTGCTGTGGTGAAACACAAAGGAATATGTAGGACAAATGGCTCTCAGCCATTACTGTCTCATTTTTGTGCTTTCGGATTAATGAGCAAGCCTGAGCCGGCACTTTCTCCAGCGAGACAAACGGTCAACAAAGGCGTCATTGTGCTCTCTGCACGCATCAGCCGCAGTAACCTTTGACAAATGCCATCCCGCTACTTTAATCACATCTGAATGCTCCCGTATGGTCGAAATTATCCAATCAATTCATCACAGCCACCCAATCTCTGACCTGACATTTTTTTTCTTTGGGCCAGGAGCTGCAAAGAGGGGAAAATTAGAGGGAATGTTTTAATGGAGAGGGTTATGGTTAACCAAAGGGAAGCGCTGTAAACACAATGCTTGAAGCCAGAGAGCCAATAACAGTCTCTGATGCATCAAGGATCAAATGTGAAACTGGTCAAACCCTAGTTTAAATGGTTCTACTGCTCCTCTTCCTTCTTCTTCACCCTTCTTCTCTTCCCTGTTCTTTTCTTTCCTCAGTGATAGTTGTTGTAATAAAGTTTGTTTATTGCAAAGGAGCTCATGTAGAGTTTATATTTTAGGTGGAAAATGATTCTGTTACTCCAGCAAAAGTGTCTGCAGTGAAAGAATGCGATGCATGAAGTCTGCATATGAATAAAGAGCCTCTTGGTAGAGGCCCTGAAATCCCTAACGAGTTAGGTTTGCAGAGATATTTTGGCAGCAAATCTAACTGCATATTTTGTATTACATATACAGGATAATGAAGCTGTTCCTAATGTGCGGATTTTAGTGACGATGCTTAAAGAACAAAACAAAGCCCTGTGTGTGTTTTTTTTTTTTCCAGTTAGTTTGAGGAGATTAAATTACCAGCACCAAAACCTGAAAGTGTCACTTCAAATAAAATAATAAGAGTGTTTAATCAAAACAGGTCAATAAATCTGAAAACATTCCCTTTTGGACAAGTCATACAATTCCTGGTCAAACATCCATTAAAAAGCCAAGTTTGCATGTTTACACTGAGAACACAAAGGAGCAGTGGAGTTTGTGGTTTTGGTCCATGTTTCATGAGCTTAAATATCTTACTATCAGAAAATGAAATGGACATGACAAAGAATGTGGTCTGATGATGATGAAGCGGTGGAAGTGTTTCCAAGTCAGTCCGTATGTTTCTTTATATTTACCTGGTAAGAAGTGCACTCAGAGCAAAGCAAACCAAACCAAACCCTCACTTCTGGTTTATATTGTAAACATTTTTGAGGGCACGCACTGAAGTCCAAACGTGTAAAAACCCAGAAGTGAAGTTTGGTCGGTTTCTGGTTGTTTGGCTACAAAAATATTTTTGTGTCAGCTAAATCATCAGAGCTGCTAGCATTGGCATTACGTAGCCTAAAGGGGAATTCATCCCAGAGGCCACCAGACCTGTGTGTGTGTGTGTGTGTGTGTGTGCGCGCGCGCGCAGTGTTTAGCTGCTGTGATTGTAACCAGCTGTGCTGTCGACTGGGGGCCTCACTCGTCTCCTTTGCAGATTCCACTGCAAGCATACATACACACACACACACACACACACACACAGTCTGAGCTTTTCAGTGTCAACACCTCTTTTCCCCAACAGGGGGTCCATCCAATCAAGAACTCGTCATTCCAACCAGGAATACTTTTGTGTCCCATGTGTTATAAACTTAGAAAGGATAACGTCATGTGATGGCAGAAAATCCCTCATCAGATATTTTTGTCTGTTTGCATACAGAAAACTCTGATTGTTGATTGATTGCGGCATGCAGCTTGCACAAATAAAACAGAGCGCGTGTGCGTACTTACCGGCTGCTAAATGCTCCAGACTTTGAGACTAGAAGCTCGTCTTTAGCGCCTGATCACATGGTCATGGCACAGTAGACACAAAGATGAAAGTGCGGATGGTGTTTCTGTTCATTTGGTAAAAGGCCCCCCTGCGTCAAAGCTTGCCATACTTTTACAATACAACCCACCGTGGATCCAAAGGGCTGATTACTGAGCGGCATGCCGGGCGCAGGCCCAGAGTAAGCAGGAGGATTTCTTCTTGGAAAGCAAAATGGCTACAAAGACATGCTAAAAATCATCCAGAGATAGAAAACTTCTTTGAAACCGTCTTTGAAACACTTTAACCTGAACAACCTGCCCCAGGTTAAAGGGGCCCTATTCTGCTGTTCCTTATTTTCTGTCGTAAAGGTACTTTTACGATGCTTATCTTAAACGAGTTTCAGATAACCGGGTCAGTATATGAGTAAACCCTGTGAGCTGAAAGCTCAGGATTGACACTGCTGTGAAGGCTTAGTTTCCCACAGCCGTGCCCCACCCACCTGCTCTCTAAAAACCTGAGTTTGTGAGGGGCATCCAATCAGAAGAAAGCTTAATGACAGGGTGACTTTAAAGGGAGAGGAGCTAAACTGGCCTGTTTCGGACTGGGGATGGACTGAGGGGTGGCACTACAGCCCAGTCTAAGATAAATAAAGATTATTTTGAATTGTAATTCACGGAGAGCAGTTCTAGTGGAGTCCACAGATAAGGCTGCAAATGAGCATAATGGGCCCAGTTTAAACACTCAGCCTTAGTCATCACTCCCGCGCAGCTTATTTGTCAGGCATGTTAATGTCGTCATGGGCTGCAGAGCCCAGCATCTGTGTGTTCTCAATATGCTGCTCGTTTTTCAGTGGACATTTGAGCCCTTTTGAGGTGTTTTTAGTGTTTCAGCTCTTATGGCGTCAGTGATGATGCTGATGAACAGCCACAGCACGTGCACACGTTACCAAACGGACCCGATCAGAGGGTCGGAGATGCTGTCTGTGGCGGCTGGACGGTCCGCAGATCCTGCAGACCCCGAGAACCCAATGTGAGAATCTGAGAAATCTAAAGTATGCTCGTCTGTTAGAGTCCATTCTTTTGGATTAAAAAACAGTCCCTGCTGTGGATGTGATCGTCTCAGAGACCTGAACACAGCCGAGCTGCATCAGTTCACACGTCTTAGTGAGGATGTTGAAGCTAAGCTACAGCATTTTGGGTTATCATAGCACTCGGCGTGACTTTAACATGGGAGCCAGCATTTTATGCCCCCCTCAACCCCACCTACAGAACGATTAACTGTAACCACGGGGGTGGGAGCAGATGGCCTACCTAATCAATCAGAATAAAGGTGACAGCAGAGGGATTAGCAGGTAGAGTGGCATAAAAGTTCTTCTTTGTATTTCACAGAGGTTACCTGAGACGCAGCTACTAAATCACCCTTCTTCCTCCTAACAGGTCTGATCAAAGCCTCCGCCGGCTCGGCCTGTTTCAGCACAGACCAGAATCTGTCTCGTTACTCGCCCCGCTTATTTTAACAAGTCTGCGTGTCTGCAGCCGGCACGCTGACAGACTGCAACAGGCAGCTGCTGCTCCGCTTCCACAAGCTCTCGACTCAGAACTGTAAGGATAAATGTGTCCGTACTGACAATGAGATCAACTGCTTACAAGTGGGCAAACGTAGAAACAAGGCAGCTTCTACTCATCTCATTTGATTACTTAGAAAAGCTATGGGTAGAATGTGGATTTATAGCAGAAAAAACTGCTTTGGTGTTAGGAAATTATGTTATGTTTTGCCCCACATTCAGGTCCTTATGTCTGGACAAAATACAGTTGATGCAACCTCAGAGGAGGGAGAAATCTAAAATGACTTTTTATATGGAATGTCACTTTCATATCAAAATTTGAGTTGGTTTGGAAAACATTTCGCTTGTTTTCCCACTATATACATATTTGGTGGGTTTGGGAATTAAGCCACGCACACAAACGGCTTCAGAGACCCTGAAATAAAAACCCGCTTTAGTCCTTTTTACATTTTTTAGCCAAAGCTGTCAGCCAGCTCAGAGTCCTGATTACTGTCAGATGTGAAGAAGCAGTGCTCCAGCCAATGGGGCTTCATACATGTATACATGTGAATGAATAACCTGTGCTGATGTCACTTCCTCTAAGACCTGAGGTTTTTATCGTATTTTAAAAATGTTGAGTAAGGACACAGGCATTAGAGTGTGCGTGGTTTTTGGACATGTTTTGCTCCATTTTTGTCATTTTTGGTTTGATAATTAGTTTCTGGCAGACGTTTCTTCACCCATCTGTTATTTGTTGGGTTATCTTGAAGGACGAGAAACAGATTTGTCTGGAATGTGGTGTACAGATTGCTCTTGGCTTGGTTGATTAGATTTTCTTTCAGGCTCAAATGTGACTTATGGGTTTTAGCCGTCATTAAGATGAGGTTTTTGTCAAATATTCTAAAGTCGAAGCACTTCTTCTGTCGTTTGATCTGAACTGCAGAAGCCCATTTACACTGAAGTGTTTAATTGCTAGTTAGAAAACCTAATTAGCAGTGCACAGACATGGTTTATTCCATTTTATGAACATTAATGCTTAAAGAAACTAATAAACACTTATACATAAAGTACAAACTTGGTGGTATGACTTGGTGCCTTTGAGCAGTCACGAGACCTCCGTACAGAAAAGAGCAGGCCACGAGCTGGTGTGCAGGTGGGTTGCAAAGCAGCTTGCAGGTGTGCAGCAGGTTAAGCAGACGTGAGCTGGCACTGAGGTCAGCTTATCTGCAGTGTTTTCATGATTTTGCACAACTTGGACTGAGTTAATGCTCAATTTATTGCTGTTGATGGAAACTCATCATTTTCAGTAGTAACAATAATTTTGTAACTGTCTGGCTACAAAGGCGATGCTAATTCGCTAAATGCAAAGGCATAACTAACATTTATTCTGAAGTAGCCCGTGTGCCAAAAACACACTTTGTCCATTGTTTCAGAAGCAAACCAACAGGTTAACATTCATTGATGGGAAGCTGAGGTTCTTTTGGCTTTTGCCATTAGGGGGAGCAGATCATCTGCCTATCCTTAGCATCCTCTTCTGTCACACCAACCCTCTGCATGTCCTTGACTACATCCATGAATCTTCTCTGAGGTCTTCTTTTTTCCTTCTCCCTGACAGCTCCATCTCCTTTGTCCGATATATCCAGCATCCTCCTCTGCACGTGTCCAAACCATCTCAGCCTCGCCTCTCTAACTTTGTCTCAGCCTGAGCTGTCCCATTTCTAATCCTGCCCATTCTGCTCACTCCCAATGAAAATTTTAACATCTTCTGCTCAGCCTCCTGTCCTTTTTTCAGTGCCACCGTCTCCAAACCATCCATCGTAAGGTCTCACTACCACCTTGTAAACCTTCCCTTTCAATCTTGCTGCTATCCTTCTGTCACAAATCACCCCTGACACTCGTCTCCACCCTCTCCACGCCCTCTGCACTCTCTTATTCTGTTGATCCCATGCATTTAAACTACTACCTTCACTGTCTCTACTGCCTTCATGTTCACCTTTCCACCTGCCTCCCTCTCATTCACACGCTTGTATTCTGTCCTGCTTCTACTGACTTTCATTCCTCATCTCTCCATGCATACCTCCACCTCTCCATGCTCTTTTCCACCTGTGCCTTACCCTCACTACAGATCACAGTGTTGTCTGTGGACATGGTAGTCTATACTTCTCCATCAACGCTCAGACATCTGCTGCTGCTCGCTGATTGTCACCTCTCATTTTAACCTAGCTTCAGCACCTCTTTCCTGTAGCTTGATGGTATGGCTCATCAACTTTTAAGCGGCAGAGAAATTATCTCCAAATCATTTTCTCTTGTTTTATGTACCAAAAATGCATCCTTATGTTTTGAGCTGCGTGTCAAAATGTGGATGAATTCAGCTGGCACCAGCCTCAGAGTTGGTTTTTTGGCACAAAATGTTTAACGCGATGATCTGCAGTTTGGTCATTTTGAAGATGCTCGACTCTTAAAACTGTTTTGCTTTCAGAAAACGTCACATATTCACAGACCAGGCACGTCCCACGTGAAAGCTGCCCAACGTGAAGGAACACGATGTAACGGCAATAACTCTGCAAGTGAAATTTAGGCTGCCCATCTCACAATATGATTTTCAAATGATGTGCTGCTTAGCTTGAAGACAAAACAAACTCGGAGGGTATAGATGGGAGTAAAATACTTGGGATTCCAAAATCTATTTGAGTTGTGGCAGCAGACGCTTGTTTGTATGATGGATCCTCCAGCTGTTGCCGTGGCCGTGCCAAAGAAGGCGTAGCATGGAGGCAAATAAAGGAGTAATGCCAGCCGAGTGTCTGAGCGCTGATTATCATCGTACAGTCGACACGCATCAACCTCCGGCCCAAGAGTGGCACCGCTCACGCAATGCACTAATGAACAATACACGTTCTTATTTGGAAGACGACCGTGTGCTCCAGTTAGAAAACAAAAACCAGATTTTATGTGTTTCAACTCCGTATTTTAGCTGAAGCAAAATCTTCTCATTTTACACGCTCTCGACATTTTTTATGTCCGGCAAAGCCGCGTCCTGTCAAAAATAAAGGAGCAGCTCCTCTCCTGAACGTGCTGACTTTCACGCATGTCCATCAACAGCAACATTAAACCCGAAGAGTGGCTCGAGGTGCCTTTAGACGCCAAGTATAACAAATGTGAAGGAATTTGTGTCTGTGACACGGTAACTCTACAGAATATTCCCTCCTCGCTCTCCTCTCTCTTACATTTCCTGCCATCAGTCAGGCAGGTTGGCTGATGCTTTTTCTTCTGATCCTGCAGGGTTTTTGTCTCCATCTGGTCTTCATTTCCCTCTCACTGAATTTATCTGGCTCTGTCTTAGAGGGATCTCTTTTTTTTTTTCTTTTTCTTTTGGATGGGTCTGGCTGCCTGCATGCCTCCCTCTGCTCTACAGTTACACCATCAGCAGCCACTGACGCCTTTCTGTAAACAGCTTCTATTACTGCGATCTGTCAGAGAAGAAAAGAATAAGCTGAGGTCAGTTTGAGCAGATATCTGCCATTTATCAGCTGTTTCTAGCCCTTGAATAGAAGGAACACAATGTTAAAATGTAAAATGATACTTTTATTCATAATCTATAATTTGATTATTAGGGACTCAACAATGATTGCTGGTTACAGAAAGTTTATAGTTCACTCTTTGACAAAGGACAATGTGTTCAGCATTCAACCATCACTGCCACCAACACCAGCAGCTGTAGGTGGGGGCTGCCTGCACCATGTCTGTGCCTTCTGGAGCATTTTTAATGCAATTATCTGACAGTTAATAAGGCCTGCAGGGAGCTACAGCCCATCCAAGAGGTTTATGCCATAGTTTTAGTGGGTGAAATTCTAGTATTTCATTAGTCTGCTAATTAGCACCGATTACCAGATATGTGTTCTGTGCAGTGGACCCATGCAGTTAATGCAGCCTGCCAGTTTAACCAAAGTTTGGGGCGACTTCTTCTTCTTCCTTTGAGATTTTAGGAAAGCCATGTTCCAGAACAGAGGCCACTGATTTAATCATATTTTCAAAGAAGTGATTATTTTTCTGGAACAAACTGAATATAGAGCAGATTATGCTGCGGCTGCAGTTCAAGATGTTTCCATGAAATGTTCGTGTAGCTGAAAACATTTCATTGGAATCCTAACAGAATAAATTCAATAGAGGTCGAGTCAGTTTTATTTATATAGGCCAATATTCCAAATAAGAGACCTTCCTCTGGGGTTTTAACACACACACACACACACACACACACACACACACACACGTAGAAGAAATGGAAGAAACCTCAGAAAGAGCACCAGAAGAGGAATAGAGGAATTCCTGACACGCGGCAGATGTAAGAATATCTGGATCGAGCACAGACGTGGATCTCCACATACCTGCAGTTCGTTGCTCTTCTTTAAAGTGTGACTCCTGAGCTGTTTGAAATCATTTCTCAGGCCGTGTGTGGGCAGTAGAATAAACAGACACAGATGATCATTACCATTAACCTCAGTCTTGTTTCCAATATTCACTGTGCTCTTAGCCTTTGTTGGGTCTCTGCTGACTCACCGTTAAAACATTTGGCTTTCTTCGTTGGAAAATCTCAAACTTTGACCATGTGCTGTTCAGCACAGAGCAGTTTGTGTACAGTAGGTGTATCAGAGAGCGTTAGCCTGTGGCTGCTATGAGGCTGATGACGGAGCTGAAAATGAACCTAACCAGTAAAACTGCTAAAATATTTGATAAAGCTGAGGGAAACTATGTTCTACGGACGATTAAGGTATTATACTTATTCATCTTACCCGTTATTACAGCATTAATACAGCTTTAATGATGATGAGTCCAGCCCAAACCAGCCATCATAGTGTTAAAAACTCCCTCCCTCATAAATCCCACAGGTTAAGCGCTTCAAACAAACACAATCAAAAGTGGCTATCGCCTTTCTCGGGTCACCTCTGTGGGATGGCTGCGAGTATTTGACACCACACATGTAGGATGAGGGGCCGCGGTTAATCTCATCAGCCGGAGGGGCGGGCGTCTGATGAGAGGCAGGGAGCTGCCAGGGAAACCGTTACCATGACGGACTAACGGGCGGGGTGTAACTGAGTCCAAATGTTTGTGATTCATGGAGTTAGGGCCAGGTACTCTTCATTTATTTATTTTGCACTCCCTCTCTCATGTGGATGTCACCCCTCAGACCTGTGCAGAAATATTACTCTCCTTCTCATGTTTTACAAGGAAAGCAGGCTCTGGCCTTTTCTTCTTTGCTCTATTGACCGTTTCACCTTTCTGAGGAAATCCCGTTGTAATCTTAAACTTTAGTTTAAAATAATCCCAAGTATGCAAAACGTGCTAGAGTAAGACCAGAAATGTATAAAGCACATCAGTCTTAGAAAAGAGATGTGCAGCCTTTTAGGCTCAGACTGCCTTTGGAGTGGATGGTTCCATCGATCCAACAAGGACTAGTTCTTATATAGCGCTTTTCTACTCTAGCGGAGCACTCAAAGCACTTTATACAACACGTTTGCATTCACCCATTTCTATAAGTGCTTTCCATTCACACACACTCATACTCCGACAGATGCATCGGAGAGCAACTTGGGGTTCCGTATCAGAACCACCAACCTTCCGATCAGTAGATGCTCTGACTCCTGAGCCGAGGCCACCCCCATCACATCACAATAATGCACAGAGAAAGGGTCACGATAAGTCACAGCTGAGGTTTTCACCATCTTTGCTTTTAGAAACCAAACGCCTCGAGCGAGGGGCGGATCTTACTGAGAAGTTGGCGGCCTGTATGTGTTGTGTGGTAGCACCTTGTCAGTCACATGATAGCCCTCCCCTGAAACGTACAGTGTTTTATTTTCCGTGAATGGGGGCCTCAGGAGAGGCTCCACTGGCTATTAGAATAATGCAAGTTCACTGCTCCTCCACTCTGTCAAGTTTTACATACATCTGTAGCTGCAGATGGTAAATGGACTGGTTCTAACAGAGCACTCAAAGCACTCATACAACACACTTGCATTCACCCATTCATACAAGCACTTCCATGTGTGCTTACTGTCTAACATTCACACACATTCACACTCCAACACTTGTGTCAGAGAGCAACTTGGGGTTCAGTGTCTTGACCAAGGATACTTTGGCATGCAGCCCGGAGCAGCCAGGAATCGAACCACCAACCTTCCAATTAGTAGGTGACCTGCACTGCCTCCTGAGCCACAGCCACCCTGGATGATATTTTTCAGATTGCATTGCTGCATTCTGGTATGTTTTGAGCACTTGAATGGAGGCAGCTGGATGTCTTTCTCCCTAAGAAGAACAACTCATGTTTTCGAGGCTCTATAGCATGGCATTCCTTTATGACTCTATGTAAATGCTCATATTTATGGGCAGTTGAGTCTGTAGCTAATCATGCGTTTGATTTGCAAAAGTTTGTTTGTGCTGCTGCTTTGACGAAGGCTGTGAGGCAGGTGTGAGGATTAGAGTTTCCTTTCTGTGGCAGATGCACACACGGAATGGAAATGGACGGTGAGATGCATACAGCTGTAAGGATGTAGCTGTTATAAAACACTCATACAGCCATAAAAAGTGCTGATAAATATATAAAATATTTTTCTTCTAACAGATTTCTTTGTGGAGTGTCAGAGATTTTAATGGAGTCACATTCAGTGGACAGCTGACAGAAGATGGATAGAAATATTAGGCTCATTGTCATTGGAGTCATGTTCACCTTACTGTAAAACAAACCCAGGCTCATTGAACCATAGAGTATACACTTGATGTGTGTGATGTGTTGAACTGCCCCAGCTGTCAGAAGGTGTAAAAGTTCAAATCACAGAGTGTTCCTCTGTCCACATCCTGTGAATACAAGCTCACATAAAAATCCCAAACAGTCCATGACATTACATAAGCATCTGCAAAGAAGTTTACAGGATGGTGTGATCGATGCACGTGAAAATCAGAGCCAGACATCAGCCGGACTATAAACTGTTTACAGTGCTCACCGCTCTGCTTTCATGTGTATGCGTAGACTCCTTCACCTGAGCAGAGAGCCGCCGCACTGTGAGCAATAACACCTGGGATTTATGATCCACTGTATATTATTATATGACGCACCATCTCTGTCCCGCGCTGATTTGCACAGGTAGGATAGCCTGGAGCTGGCATTTGTCATGCAAATAGTGTCACCTTAATGGCCATTCAAATGTTTTTGCATGCCGGGTGAATGTAGGTCAGTCAGTCAGTGGGACGTTTGAATGGGGAGGAGCTTAATGAGCAGCGCAGTACAGGAGGCGATAAGGAAGAGGAGGAGTGCGGTGAGTGTGGACTCCATGCAGATGTCCTCATCAGCAGCTGCTTTGTTCTTGTTTATCTGCTACAGTTACTGTGAAGCAGTGTTTCAGGAACATTTTGCCTCTGTTATATCTTCTGTTTAGCCAGGAGGGAGTGAGCGGTTCCAAAGTGTAAACTCGGTGTGAAGAAGAAAGGATTGATAGCTTGATTTTTGTAATATGCATCAATTTGCTGGAATCATTTAATGACTGCACTCCGGTTCAGTTCATGCTTATTTATATAGCACCAAATCCCAACAGAAGTTGCCTAAGTTGCCTGTTTTACGCTGTAAGCTAAAGCTGCTGCAGTGTTAGAGTGAAAGCCCTTACACTCAGGTGAGCCTGTGAGCACCAGGCTGAGCGTGCAAGAGGCAGAACACATGATGCTCAGTGTCCTGCTGTGAACTGACCGGTTCGGGGCTGTGTGACAAAAGCTTCAGGGCGCAGCAGTTTGTAGCGCAATAAAAAATTCCTTTAATTGGTCGTGTTTATACATGTCAGCTGCTGCTTGTATAAATGTGAGACACAGGGTTAGGTGGTTACAATGGGATGAATGAGCTGGTGAATGCATGGATTTAAACACACTATCAAATACAAAGGTGCTATTTAAAACACAGCTGCTAATTTCAAAGCTGGCCCTGCAGCTCTGAAATTATAAACCATAAACCTTCACTTCAGGGCTTTACCGGACGGTGTTTTTCGCAATTGTTGATACGTGATTGTCCAACATGGAGCCAGAAGACACACTGGTAGGTTTAACCTTTTACCCTGATCTGTTAGCAGTGGTGATCCCATTCAAATGAATGAAAAGGCTGCAGAGTTTTACACAGTGCTGAATGCCGCATATATCTACAGCACTACTACCACAGCTACCAGCTAACTCTTACTGTTACTACTGATGCTTCTACTAAAAGAGGAATGATTTGATTTCTGTAAAATGTAAACATTTGCCATGAATTTAATGCCTGAGATACATCTTTCGGCTGCAGCCAATGTTTTTGGTGTTTTGGGATTTGTATTATTAACTGCTGGTTGAGATTAGTCATGAACTGGTCTGTGGAAAATCTAAAAACTGGAGGAGAGGAGCTGTTTTCTGCATTCCTGAGAAACCCCCTGTAAATATTTCCATTCAGCTTTGATGCTCACAGACATCACTCTGCAGCTCGGCACAAGCTCTGCATTTCCACTCCGATGTTCTTGTTGCTATTCTTTCCATGCTCTATACATCGGTATGCCTATTACCATAATTATTGCTATTATGGCTGTAATTTGAGTTCTGTACTTCAGAGCTGTGAGCATGGTTTCACCTCAGGCATGGCGGGCTGTGTTACAGAGGCGGTTTTTTTCTACTTGTCCAGAGCAGCGACATTTGGAGGCTTTTTTTCCCTCCCTGATTGACCCCTATACTGAGGCAAGGGAGTCTCCTGTTTTTAATATGTGTGTGCTTGCTTTAGCGAGAGTCCTCCTCGGTGCTCTTCTGTAATCTAATAAACCTGAATAACAGTTTGACTAACTGTATTACGGTTAATGAAAGAAAAATACACAGCAAGAAAACAGGCTTTAATAACTCAAGCTGGAGGAACAGAAGAAATGTCAGGATGGTATGAAGACGGTGACTGACAGGAAACCGACGGCCCTGTTTGTTTTTGGCTTGCTGTCGTCTGTCAGGGGAGCTGGCCGAGATTAACGGGGTGGGAGACGGTGAGGAGAGAGATGCTCTGCAGAGCTAAATGTCCCCCTCTCTTTCTTCCTAATGCATTTCTTGTTTTCCTCCTCCAGGCAACAGACTCAGAAGCTAATGTGTTTTATGGGAACAATGTGCACTGCAGTGATGAGATTTTCACTTTCCATCCAAGTTGCACAGGCAGAAATGTTCTCATGGTTTTTGATAATGTGATCAAAAGTGTTATCTTTGTCTGCATTTACAGAGATTACAGTGAAAAGTCTGAGGTTGATGATTACTGTACCCTCTAAGTGGGAAATTAGTGGGAGCTCCTCCCGTGACACCTGCTACAAAGAAATATGAGCAGCAAGGGAGCTGCTAACTACTACGTCCACCTCACTGCAGATTTACCGTGTGGTTGTTTCAGTGCTTTTCTTGGTGAAAGTGGTTGCTGAGTCACAGCGGGTGATTTACCTGCAGCTCTTCTGCTCTGTCAGCTGGTTGCACAAAATACCTCATTATTTGGCATCCCTGAACATTGATAGATACCCAGGCATATACAGAAATAGCTGCACATACACTACATGCCACCTCAACAAAAGGCCTACCTGCTTCAACCACAAAACCACCACCCAGCTGAAACACTCTCACTAAAGAGAGCTCAGTCACAGTAAACACCTGAAGTAACCCAACATTTATTGAATTTTTTAGTTTTAGCTATTATGGTGTTTAATTGTTTAAGCTTTACATTATTGGGTTTTTTTGTTGGTTTTTTTTAGATTTTATGGTGTTTAATTACTGTCTGTTTTTGTTTTTGCATATACAGCACTTTGTGACTACTGTCTGTGAAAAGCGCTAAATAAATAAAATTTACTTACTTACTTACACTCACACCAAAAAAGAAAAAAAAAACAGCTGATGATTGGTCTCCACAAAAATATCCAAAATAGAGTTCAAATGATCCCAGACAAGCCCCCATTTTTGTTATGACCCAGCTCAAAAGCTGCAACAGAAGATGGAGACTGACACCAGAGTCAGTCACCATTTATTTTAAATTCCTTGATAAAACAGTTGCACCCTAGAGAGCAGACGAGCAAGAAGTGGCGAGTCTGCAACGCTGACCTCAGGCATGCCTTAAGCCACACCTCATCAGGTGCAGTCAATCATCAATTAGCAAGGGCAGCACCTGAAACTCTCTAACTGCCACTGCAAAGAGAGTTGGGGTTGCAGAGGGGTGTTACATTAGATTTTTATTATTGACCAGTCTTTTGATATTTTGCATTCTCCAATGATCCAATTTTGTTGTTTGACTGTTCAAAGTAAAAAAAAAAAAAATTGCACTGTGGACAGCTAGCCAGGCAAATCAAATTGCATTTGTATATCAAAGAAACATTGATGCATTTATTACAGGTTAATCTGTCAATCAGCCTTTAAGGAGCAGTTTGACTATTGTAACAGAGGTTTAACACCATAGTTTGAGAAGTCTGTCATTTAGAAAAATGATCTAAAAATGCCCTATGCTCACAGCACTGAACAGCAGACTGATACAGTAAGGTTTTAGCTTGTAAATGTCATAGAACATTTAGCAAATAAAACCAAGAAATTTCCCTCATGAGTTCATAGAGACAAAAATAGAGTTGAAGATGAAATGAGTGGAGTGATAAGGCAGGCACAAGCACAATTATAAATGATGGCTGTGAGTTTTAAAGGAGATTGAGTTTAAAGCTTGATATGCCTGTGGTTATAAATCTAGTTTATTGCCAGGTTTAAAGAATTAATACATATTGCATTTAGTGTGTGGACTGATGATTGTTTGATTGTGAAACAAATATCTATGTTGGTTCCTGTTGATGCTGGGAAACTGTACAGCAGCATGTCCTTTATGCATTGGAAAGATCATACTGTACATATAGACTGTATATAAAAGATGGAAGTGGCCACCATGATATCACCCACTTGTTTGTGAAATCCTGTTTTGAAGCATTTTTGCTGTTGCCATGTGAGTTTTTTGAAACTGGGGCAGCCATATTAGGATGAGACTGTAGAGTGCTCAACTACAAACCAGTGCTAGCAAGCTTGGTCCATTGACTCTTAGGGTGTGTACAAGACACACATACTGACTGAAAATACAACTGACCACACAGCAGGCTCCATTACTTATTAAAATGCTCCAAGAGGCATCAGCGCCACAGACGAGGACGAGCAGTGCAGTTTGGCGACTCTCATTAGCTGATTTGAAGCAGTTAGCTATAGTTAGCCTGTCTCCACCTCTCAGTCAAGGTGACTACACCGCTAATGATGTATAACTTTAAGGCCAAGTGGCTGTAACTGTGTGTGTATTTGTGCTGGAAAGTTAAGCACTTTAACACAGGAGTGACTTGTGGCCAATGCTGACATTTGTGTTGCTTTTTCTATATTTTTTCTGCATTCTGACTTAATAAAATACCGACTGTTGCCTTTCAGAGGAGACTGGAACGTCACTGCTGTAATTCAGATTGTTCAGGAAGAAAAACTATTTTGGTTTGGACATGCCTCTTTGGGGGATGTACAAAAAAAGAAACTTGTTTGGGGTAAACCGACAATGCTAACGTTTCTGAACTTAAAGTGAATGACCTTTACTTTTCCTGTGTTTTTGTCTTAGTGGAAAGACCGGCTTTCTTGGAATGTAAGCATGTTTGAGAGATGGAAAAGTTCCCTCTCTGTTTACTGGACCTCCTAGAACTTACAAGTTATGACAGCTTCACTGTTTTTATGCTGAAGTGGATGTGAAAAATCAGCTTAATGCCTCTCTAACCTTTGCAACTGCTCAGACCTTCACGGCTGATGACGAGCCTTTCTGACAGCATTACCTTGTGTTTTTCTGCCCAGTCTGAGTAACTGTGAGAACCCAGATAATTCTGCTATAACCTTCACAGCAAACGGAGGCCAGCTGTAGCAATATCCAGATGTTTTCTCACAGACACACGTTAATGTGCTGCCTTTTTTTCCCCCTTCCTAAGCCTGCCTGTTTATCCATTAGTCACCACCACAGCACTGACGCTTCAGCCAAAATTTCTTCTGGCTTCATAAGCTTCTATTTCAGCAGTTTGGTTTGTTTTGTTTTGAACTTTGAAATCTGAAGCTAGTTTGGAAAATCCTCAGCAGTGAAAATAAAAGCTAAAGGTCAAATGTGCTGAGTGCTGTGCTGCTGGGCTTTCCTCGCAGGCTGAGTGGAACTTGTAAAAGAGGCTGTGTTCGTCCCTAAGGTCACATGTTTGGCTGCTTGATGTTTGCTGCTGTCCACCTTCCTGGGAACTTAATAAGGATTTCATGATTCCGTGTTTCCATCTAAGAAACTGGATTAAAGTGCAGCCTTTGGCTCCTCGATGCTTCCACCTGAGCAATGAGAGGCAGCAGAGATGATTTACTCTGATCTTTGCTCAATAAATGATGGATAATGGCATATAGGTACAGAGACTTATCATCAGAGAAGAATAGATGTTGTGCAAGCATTTATGCTTTGAAATGGCAATGAAGGGAAAACAAATACTGGTTTGGCAATATATTGCATTGCTTCCTCTGTAAATGTGTTATCGATAACTGGTATCAAATATCAGTATTTTTAGTTAAATGTACAGATATAGTTTGACTTACCAGACTCCCTACTTCATGACTCCTCGTGGCAGTGCATGTTATACAAATGAAGGCAAAGTGAACTTAGCTAATTAGTAACAGGGTTCCAGCCAGAAAAAAATTTCAGCCCGGTGCGTGTCTTTTGGAGGGTAGCTAAATGCAAGCTAATGCTAATAAACTTGCTAATGCTAAGTGCTTAATGTCGTGCCCGCTTGCTAATGACATTAGATTGATAGAGCGATAATTCTTTTTGCATATAAACCAGAAGAGTTACACTTACAAATCACACATTCAACATGTCCCAGAGCGCCGTCTCCTTCCACCAATGGAAGGAAATCACGTAAAAACTCAACAAAAACATTATAATCCAGGTGTTTTATCAATCTGACCAGCTGCTAACAGCATTTCCTACGTTGGAATAGCCATCATCACGTTGTCAGTATGAACTATCAGGTTTTTAATGCAGGTCACTAGCTACGACAACAGGAGGTGACCTTTTTTCTGGGAACAGGACTGGCGCAAACTGCGGTGAAATAATATTGTACCTCAGAGATCTAGAGAGAGAAAACAAATCAGAGTTTTGTATCGGCGAAGGGGCAGAGTGTGCGGGTGCGCGCCCGCTTGCTAAGCTAACCCGTGGAATTCCCAACCTGGCGCAAGACGACCTCAGCGCGGTGCAGCGTCGGGCGATCAGCCGCTGGCTGGAACCCCGAGTAATGAAGAGGGTGAAGCTCTCAGGGGGAACAGTTAAAGGAAGGAAAACATGGAGCTAATTAGTTGAAATGACACATTAGTAATTTGTTTGCCTTTTTAGAAGGTTATTTTCTTCTTCACACACAGATATCTTAGTATATATTGTGGATGTTAGTCCACAGTGTATCAAGTATTGCAGAATCACTGTATCATGTTATCATGCACTTTATTGTGATCGTATTGTATCAGGTGTTTCTCTCTGGTTCACACCCCTACCTAAAACATGCAGGTGAAAATGGATTTTTTTTCCCAGAAGCAATGCACGACTTATAAATGTCTCGCTTTATGAGAGCGATCATGAACATTGTACACAATTTCACATCAGTGCGTTGCCGTTTATCCGTGTATCTTCTTATGATTACACAATGATGCTGTCATAACTGCTTTCCTGTTTCAGTCTTTATGCACTCTGATAATTCAGTTAATGCTCTTTCTTTGGATCCTCAGACATACATCGGTTCCATCCTGGCAGCGGTGAACCCTTACCAGCCGCTCCCTGGCCTGTACGATCGACCCGCTGTGGAGACGTACAGCCAGCGCCACCTCGGTGAAATCTCGCCACACATCTTTGCCGTCGCCAATGAGTGCTACCGGTCGCTGTGGAAGAGGCTGCAGAACCAGTGTGTCCTCATCAGGTGTGTGATCTTCTTTCTGATCTTTCTATTTTTAGTGTATTCTTGTTTTAATTATTATTTTTCAAACAGCCAGCAAGGAGTTTGGTTAAACTCCTGGGCACTAGAGGGCAGAATGTTGAGTGAAAGTAGTAATACTTTAAATATTTCCTTATTGCTTTGCACCTTTTGCAGACCTGATGATTCCCATTCAGGATATCAGCACTGTGTTTGTCTGAGCTTTTATCAAGTCTTCCTCTGCGGATACACCTTTGTGGTCTTTAGCTTGTTTAGTCGCTGCCCCTCAGTGCACCAACCTCTTTGATCGGATTTCAAGTCTCCTCAGCTCTTTGGCTGCACCTCTGAGGATCTCTCACACACTCACGCTCACACACACACACACACACACACACACACTGTCTCTATCTCCTCTTTTTCCTTCCCAACATCCTTCCTCTTTGATTTTAGCTGGACAACTTTCACATCCACAGTAGCTCTATTGTTCTATCAGACGTTCTCTTCCCCACTAAGTTCAAAAAGTAGCTATTTTTGTACTTCAGATATGATCATATTTGGCTCCTAATTTAGTGAAGAGCGGATGCAGGAGATGTGACTGAGTTTGACTGTGTGGGAATTGTTCTCAGTGGTCATCAGGGGATCCTGAATACGTGGACGCTGAACTTCCTGTAGCAGCGCTGCGCTGTTGGCACCAAAATAGTCAAAAATAGAGAAAAACAAATAAATTAAGAACACTTAGTCACATGTGATTAGTGCCTATGATCTGTACAGAAGCCAATCCAGTGCATCAGGTCAGTGTTATTTGTAACTGTGTGTGTGTGTGTGTGTGTGTGTGTGTGTGTTCTGAGGATTATCTGGCATCAGTTTACAGCCTTGCTTGGTTCGCTTAAACAGCGTTGGAGATAATGAGGCACACGTGTCTGCTTTAAACTGGTGAGGAAGTTTGTGAGGAAAGCAGAAAGTTAAGTTGCTGGGCTTTTATTGTTAGACCTTAATTAATAAGAGCTTAATTCCCTCTGTGCTGCTGATGGTTTAAGTTGCAGCCGCTGAGGGCCCGGCCACCTATGACCCATAACCTCCCGATATGATCCACAGTCACAAGATTTCTCAAACAAAGTGTGAAGTAGAAATCGCCTCCATATTCTGTGAGGAACTCGACACAATGATCGGTTCTCACATGCGCCAAAATGGGGATGGGCTCTCAAAAGATACCGACGGAGAACCGGTTCAGCACCAGCACCAGCGTTGCACTGGTGCCGGCACGTACCCTGAATCATCATCATCAACATGTGAAGCAGATGCTCAGGTTTCCTTTCTGCCACGTTTTCCAGCTCCACCAGGGAAGTTGGTTTATCAGTTATTCTATAAATGTAGTTTTTCTGTCCCGTTGGAACTAAACTTAATAACTGCATAGAGACATTAACAAGATGGCTGCGAGGCGCGAGCACAAACGTGTTATCAGAGACGGTCCCGAGATGCACAGTGCGGTCGCTTTGTTAGCAGCAGGCATGTCGCCGCTCTGGATCCTCTTTGTATTTGTCCTCGTCACCGTTTGCTTTTCAAGAAAATTACTTTTTCCTTCTTGAACTCGTAGATGTTGTCCCACGGAAAAGGTCTGGAGGGGGCAGAGTTTATGAAACGATATAAATTTACCACAAAATGTGACACGAGAGATAAAGCCTACAATTTCTTTGTGCAGTTTTTTTTTCCATGACAGCAGCGGCAGCAGCGCGTGAAGTCACGCAGGCCGCAGACTGGCGGCGTGACCTTTGACTGTTGTTTCAGCTAAAACACAACCTGATGGTTTTCTGTCGGTTAAAATAGAGTAAATGACACACTGAGCTTTCCAAGGCACACACTGTACTGCCTGATTATGCTCTTCTGAGTCTGATTGTTTTCATATTTAGAATATTTCGGGGGGGGTTTTATGCACTCCATTGTTGTAAGAATTCAGCTGGTTACAAGGTTGGGAAATAGGGATAAAGGTTATTACACTGAAAAAGCATGAACTCAAACATTATCGTCTCAGTACCCATCTCATTATATGCTTACACTGTATACTTACCAGTACACTTAAGATTATATACAGAATTTACTCTCACTCTTCAATAAATAACTACTTTAAACATCTTTAACTGCAGTGCCACTCTCCTGAGTTTCTTATTTTGACCCCTCAGGCAGGGGGAGTTTAAGACTTTGACTTCTAAGCGCTGGTTTGGTTTTCTGTGAGCGTTTTACTGCCTCTGAGCTGCTAATTAGCTGCTAATTGTTACCCTGAAGCAAGGCACTAACCTCCCAGCTGCAGTAGTGGAGTTTAGGTCTGTCCACAAAGTCATGTTCAGTTATTCAAAAAAATAAAAAAAACAGGTTCACAAAGCAACACAACAAGAGACATAACTGCTCGTACAAATAGGTCCATATATTCTGATCCATCAGGGTCTGATCCATCCATCTGATCCCGTATCCAAACCCATCTTCCTCTGCATCTGTAGCCGAGAGCTCAGACTCTTGTTGAGTTCATCTCGGTAAAAAAACAAACTTTGTCACATGGTTTAAAAGTGGAGCTCCGTCCACTCTGAGTGATGGCTGTGAATAACTGAGGGGTGGGGGTGGGGAAGCAGAACCTCCCCCTCCCCAACCTTGTGTTTTTCTGGGGAACGCTGCCGGGTTGCGTGGGCCGACTGAGGCTGTCAGAGAATTAGTCGTGCTCTACGGTGGTCACTGGAAACACGTGAGGGCATGACACCCTCTCTGAAACCAAACAGGGAGCCGTTATCGATCATTTATTATGTCACAGTATGATACGTAATGTCTCAGTGAAATGGTTCAGATGCTGCAGGGACACCACTGTTAAACACAGGAACCAATACACAAGAGAACACAATAAACAAAAGTCATTTGACAATTGGAATTAAGGACCTCAGTACTTAAATATTCATCTATATATCTGTTTGTAACCCCACATGTGATCTCCCACTAAAGCAGTTTACTTCTAACTTTCTAACATGGTCTTCATCCGTTTGTGGAACTGGATCACACCACACGGAAACTGAATCACTGACTTTACTGCACGTGTGATTAAAATATCTTAGATTTTAAAATCACTGTGATTATAGTGGCAAAAAAAAAAAACCATGAGGCAAACAATCCTTGAAACCTGCTCACTGCTGGAAGCGACACCGTCGTCGTCCTGTGTGACGAAGCTGACTGCAAACCTTTTACAGCCCGGATTCGTGCCTCTGATACCCCGGAGTTAGACTCTGGGTGGAGGATCATTTTAACACCGGCTCGCGGTCCTGCCCAGCTGCCACAGTACGTGGCATGGTTCACAATGATCTCTGACACCCACACACACATTTTTCCTGCAGGTCCCCCAAAGTTACCAAAGTGGTCTCGGTCCAGACCCTCGTAAAACATGTAACATGGCAGCACCCCCACCCATACACAGAAAGGATCACTTTGTGGTGTGTGTGTGTCTGTGTGTCTGTGTGTGTGTGTGTCTGTGTGGGAGAGAGAGAGAAAGAGAGAGAGAGAGGAAGAAGAGCTATAAATCGCAAGCTGGCACTTTCAGGCGAGGCAGGAAGCTTCTCTCATTGGATTTAGGGATTGTGGGTAATCAGATCCAGGCAGGAGGAGGCGAATGAAACAGAAGCTGGTGTAAAATAAGAGGAAGAGGAGGAGGAAGAGGCCAGCTCTAACACAAGGCCATCTGCTCATTAATGCTCATAAATGCCACTCTGCATTTTCAATGATGCAGATACCTGCCCACATTGAGCCACGTTGTTTTACTGGAAGCCCCCCCCTCGAGCCAGTGCTGCAGATTTTAGCAGAAACGCATTCCCCCCCGCAGGCAGGGAAAATCCTGGAAAATCTCCAAACGTCCAGTGTGCACAGAGAATGCCACCATGGCAGCTCTGAGCAATAAACAGGAGGTGCAGACCTGTAATTCACATTTCATTAGCTTATTCTCTGCGTTTCTCACCAACCTGTTTCTCATTGTTGGGTCAGGTTCCTGCAGCTTTGAAGCAGAGGTGGACGAGAGAGACAATGTGGTTATGTTAACCTTACTTGGTTCAGTTACGTATTGCAGAAAATGTTCACCTACCATTTTGCCTTGCAGGGGGATTTTTAAAGCATTGTGTCCAGGATTAAGTGTGTGTGTGTGTGTGTGTGTGTGAGGTGGAGGAAGCCAGTGTGGTGGTCATGAGATGTCAAGAGACGCAGGTCATAAAATGCCTGCAGGTGACCTTTTGACCCCTAATGAGCAGACTGTTTCTATATATGGAAAAAGGCTTAGAGGGCAATGACCAGCCATTGCCTGCTTGCCTAAGAGATAATTTTTGAAGTCCAAAATATGCATTTGATACAGTAGTTTATAATATTCCTTTGTGCTACACCTGTTTTAAAGATTAACTAGCTACGCTTTCAGACCGCTCAATTAATGTTCGACCCAAGTCGTACTGACCGTGTGGCAGTTGTCACCCTGCCTCTCGTTGTTTACACAAATGCAAGTCAGCAGCGATAAACTTGAGAAATACATTGTGTTGCAGAAATTTTTGCCAAATAAAAGTCAAGTATAAGCTCAAAAGTAGCCTTGGTAGTGTTTTCCCTGGAAATTTTAACCAAAAGTCTTACATGACTGCTTTACACTTTAGTTTAACTAAACTTAACCTTGTAACTCATCAGCAGCCTGCACAATATTGTCACATAATTAAACTGAAACATGTGCCCCAGTGATGCTTGGTTGAGCTATTTGTTTACTTTTGGTTCACAGATCTCTAGCTCCTAGGATCTCCTCCCTGCATACCTTCATAGCCTGGCTGTACTTGAGGCAGGCTATGAAGATTTTTGCCTCAAGTGATGAAAAAATGTTGTTTCCACTTTCAGCAGGAAGAGTTTCCTTACATATTCAGTTTTGTGACCTGTTGGAGGTTGTTGATGTAGCTCAATTTTCAGGTACTTAATCGTCATTGGCGGCTGACGCGCTGCTCTCAGAAATGCGTGGGCTTGTCTCCTTGTTGTGCAAGAGAACATAAATGCATGGCATTGCTATGTCACTGATA
The DNA here is from genome assembly GCA_024447675.2 of Pterophyllum scalare. NCBI lineage: Eukaryota > Metazoa > Chordata > Actinopteri > Cichliformes > Cichlidae > Pterophyllum > Pterophyllum scalare. The sequence continues at coordinate 14,584 of JAMQGT020003149.1, read as the reverse complement.
TCATAATATGACACTTTTATGTCACAGAAAAATGTATATGTGGGCAGCACGGTGGCATGATGGTTAGCACTGCTGCCTCACAGCTAGAAGGTCTGGGTTCGAATCCATCTTGGCCCGGGTCTTTCTGTGTACAAAGCCGACCCTGAACAGGATAAGCGGAAGAGATGGATGGATGGAAAAATTTAGATGATGTGGCACAGCCCTAGTTGACAGTCCAGGGTTTGTCATGCTACAGTATGGACAAAACTAGAATACAGCTCATGGCTTGTGAATTGTATCATAAGAAAATGTTACATTTGGCTGAATCAGTTGGAGTTTGCTTAAACGAGCACTTGATATCATCCCAGTGGTCAGGCCTGCTTTTCTCTACCAACTGGTGCTGCCTTAGGCCTCCTCACAGCAAGGGCACCTTTGCTAACCGTCATTGTCCTGGTCTGCAGGCACTGTACTCCCAGAATCATCTCTCATGCACAGATACAAACTGTGACATTGCACACAGGCACAAGAGACAGCCTATGAGAGGTTTGCACAGCTGCCCTGGGCACTGTCTGATCGGCCCAGTTTAGCCCACAAATCCGTCCTGATTTCCCTCTTGCCTCTCGTATAACCACCTCACAGTTGCTGCCAAATGCCACTGGGTTCACTGAATGGTCTTAAATTGATGCTGCTATTGTTGTTTTCATAAACACAATGGTTCATGGTAGGCATGCCTCGTGCGCGCGTGTGTGTGTGTGTCCGGTTTGACACTTTCAACATGCACCGTAGGGTTTGCATGAGGAAACAATGTGGAACTTGTTTTTTTTTAAAATAATATAAATAAATAATTTATGAAGTTTATAAGTTACATCTGATGATTTTCAGGTTAATTTATAGGTGTTAAAAGGGACCAGGCACCATTAGAAGTTAAAGATTCTTTTTTTTTTTTTGTCCTTATTTAAACTTTTCTTGCTGTACACAAGGCAGCGTTGCAGGAGAGACTGAAATACACTTTGCCTCCAAGCTGTATCTCTAGACTTTAAAACCACCTTCTCAGATCATGACTCATTCTTAGATGTAGATCAAAGGGAATTGACAGGAGAACAGTTCATCTACAGTGTGCTGAATTTGTACTTTTGCACCAGAGCTAGGTAGATGGATAGAGGTGTGATGAAGTGATCATTAAGAAAATGTGAGTGCTTAAGGCGCAGGCGCAGCATAGCAGGGTGCACCTATATATTGTGATTCATGTCACTTCATTCTCAGAATAAGTGCTTTTGACATGTTCCCCTCTGGGTATTTACTTCCGTCAAATGAATGTGAAACTGTACATTGTACAGTACTGAATCCCAATCCCTACTGTACTGCAATATATGAGAAAAATTGCTTTATCAATGAAATATTAGCTTTTACGCTCCAATCGAAATCCTCTTATTTATTGTGTCTCCCTGCCCTGGAACACAGAGCCCCTCTTGTGGACTCAGGCATTGATCTCAATGAGGAAAAGATGATCTCTCTCTCCTTTTCCCTTGATGCCACCCACGCTGCTTTTTTTTTTTTTTTTTTTTAAACACTGCTGCAAGCTTACCCTTCTCTCAACCCACATTATAATCCCCATTTTCTCTTTCTCTCTTTTTCTCTTTTTGTCTGGTCAATGTCTGTCTCTACACAGGAGTTCAGAAACTTTGTAAACTTGCAACAGAAGTTAAGGTTTTTCTTGAGACATGAACCTCCGGATAATTGTATGCATAAAGAAAATACCTTAGAAAGGGCGCATAGTTATATAAAAGATTCATATGGTATAGTAGTACTGTGCAAAGGCTTTGAGTCACCCTTCATTTCTTTATATTTTGCTAGAGAAATGTGTGTATTGTAATTTTTGAGTTTTTAAGTGGGCCACAGCACTCTTGACTTTGGGAACCACTGCTTTAGTGAAACACGCTTCTCAATTTGTATTGACTACAAATTGAGAAGATGGGGTGAACATAATGACTCATTCAGCATGCTTTTTTTTTATTTAAAAGGAAACTCTATTTCTTATGTGATGCACAATAAATAATTCTTTCTAGTTAATAAATATTAGCTTTCTAAATAATAAAACTAATGCACTACTTTTTTTTTTCACTAATTTTGTTTTTCTAAAGAGATTTGGATGTGCCATTTGCGAGAGAGACAGGAATCTTGTTCTCCCAATTAGAAAATCGTGCACAAAGACTCTGATGCAAAAGCAATGACATCAAGGACGCCGCTATAGCAGAGACTACCAGTAATGAGTCATTTCATTGTCAGAAACTGTAAAATACTAAAGGAAGACGAGTGTTTAGTGTTACATGTAAGAAGAAGAGTTCAAAAAGTCACAAAAAGAATGTGACCAACACTAGAGAAGATAAGAATAAGCCTCGGCCCTACAATGACACGCTGAAAAGAAATAAAGCGGCAGCTGGTTTTCTGAACCGCAGGGGGCATCTGCTTTATTTGACCAGTAATCTAGTAAATCAAGAATCTGTTGTATGTGTGGCTCTCTGTTCTTCCCTTTTCTCCACAGCCAGTCCATTTCTCACTTGGTGTCTGAATTGCTTTGGATCTGAGGAAGTGCAATGTCAATTTTGAAGTTGTTTGGATGACTATGTTTTGGCTAAAGGTTGTTTACTGTGACATATTCACTGCAGTCAGCCATGCAACTCATGAAATGGCATGACACACAACCACATGGCTCCTTAGCCCGTAAGGGGACCTCTAAGGGCTGTCAGACTTTACCCCACAGCAGTGTATCAAAATGTGACAACCACACTGAACACTGAGGGCCAAACGTAGTCAGCTGTGTGTTTTGGTGACAGTTTAGTCTTTCTGATCAGGCATTTCTTTTTTAACACGAGCTGCACTGGCAAAAACTTAAAACAACAGTTCATGCTAGGTGTTGGTTACAATTTTATGTCATTGTTTTGTGGGAATTAAATTTTTCAGTCATTGCCAGTTTGGGCAAATGTTGTGTTGGTGAATGTTTTAAAGTAAAAGAAGATACTTCCATAGAAACTTTAAAGATGCTAGTCTTAAAGAAGTCCTGTAACTTATCCAGCTAACACTTTGATGACACAAACATCAGAAACATTACTGTCAAAGAGGTAGAGTTAGGTCCAGGTCTGCAGCAGTGACCACTTTCAGCAAAACGCAGGGAAGTGTGCAGTCCATCCAGACAGATGATGTGGCATCACTAAGTAGTCAAATTAAGGTAGTGAGGGGGGGGAAATTGGTCAACTAACTTTTATTCTAATGTCTAAAACATGTGAGAGTGAGCAGAAAGTTGCAAAAGTTAAATAGTCTTGCTTTATTTATTTTGCCCTCTCAGCTGGCTTTTAAGATGGATCAAATATCACCCCTCTGCCTTTTGGTCTATAAATTTGCACATGCACTTGCTTGTTTGTGATTTTTTTTTTTGTGTTCATTTGTTTGTTTTGTTGTTGTTTTGTTTTAATGTTAGTGTTTTTTGTTGTTTAAGCTGACAGGGGTTGCTGTTGTGGTAAGTATGTGTGCATGTCCTTCACGTCTGTATGAACAGCAAGGGAGTTAGTATAATGAAATTTGCCTCACAGGCCAAACAAGCACAGCTGCACGGTGCAAGCATGCAGACATTTATTATTGAGCAGCGGGCTTTCATTATTCATACCAGTGGGTTTCTGTGCACTCAGCAGATAAACTTCTTTGAGTCTGTTTGTTCATCAGACACTTTACTCATTGATGATGGCACACAGATGTCCATGAATATTTAGTCGTGCACGTCTTACAGTAGGATAAAGCACGTTTGCTAAATGAACGTCTGAAGGCATCAAATCTATGTAACCAAACACAATGTGGCCAGTGTCCAACCGCTCACTCGGTGTAAGGTTCATCATTGTTGATGTTTTGAATGTAAAGAGCAGTGGACAGACACTCACTGTTGAGTCAGTGACTTCTTTTCATTGGCTCACACACAGGAAACACTTGATGACGGGAACGTTTAGGTTCTTTGCTGTCCTCTAGGGGCAGCCGTGGCTGAGGCATTAGAGCGGGTTCCCTTTAATTGCATCATTGGCAGGCGAGCAACTTGCATGGCAGCATGAGTGTGTGTATGTGTGTGAATGGCTGATTACAAAACAGCAGTTCTATAATAGGTTTCTTAAAGGGAGTAGTACATGTCAAAATCAATGAAACGATTAGATCTGCAATTTTTTAGGTGTATGTATTAAGTTATGATCAGAAATGATTTATGATTGATTCAGTTTATCATTAATTATTAGCTAAATATTCACAATCAGTTTAATGTTATATTAAATGAAAACAGGTTTTATTTTTAAAAAAATGCCGTTGGTGTATGTTTGTTGTTTGTTGTCTCAAGCAACTCTTGAAACTTGCTCGCAGCTGCCAGGCAACATTATAACAGCTCTGAAAGGCAGCCAGCCAATGGATCTGTGCCATCTGAGTACCTGTGTACCGTGTTCCGAGATGCTTACTTTGATCAAAAGGATATGCACGGCATAATGCTAAATGACTGCTGTGCTTAACACCTCTGCCTGACGGGGGCCTCTTTCTGTCTAATGTGTACATGAAAAATGTCCACAGACTTGATCCCCAGTGCCCAAACTGCTAAGTTTGGATGAGGGAAAACAAACAAGGAAGTCTTCAGTTTGAAATAAAAAGTTTGCACCACTACAGAGGAAAAGCCTTTGTTTATCTGCAAATAAGACAGCATATCAAAAAGGATAACATGAGAAATGGTGCAGCCAGAAATTCCGTTATTGAGTCGAGGAAATAAGCTTATTATCTTCCTTTATCCCTTGCCACAAGCACTCTAAAGTTTCCCACTACCAGCAAACCTAGTTAGCATAGCTGTCTGAGCCAAAACTGACAGCACTGGTGCTGCAGGTGTATTTTTAGCCCGACAACAAGAGGTCTCTATGTGTCTGTGTGCTATAGCACCATGCTGGTGAGGGCCTGCAAGGTGACCACTCACCCCTGGGGGGCGGGTCTTCTGATACAGAATTTTAATTGGGAGGATGACACGATGGCACATGCCATGATATATTCTGCCAACGTGATCTGCTGTGATGGGTGGGTTGAGCAATGGGGGTGGGGAGCAGGGGCTGTTGCACATGTGAGGTTATTGTTGTGATATAGGCCCGCTATTTGCATACAGCTTTGATGAGAAACTCCACCGGTCTCACAGGTAGCTGTCAGAAAATCGCAGCATGTTCAGGGTATTTGTGTGTTTTGTTACGTTTTGTACATATGCACCAGGGATGGCTGTGCAGGCTACTCTCCTCATCTGTCAGACATGTCAGTCTGTTCCCACCCACTGCAGCAAAGCATTAATATAGGGGTATGCTTGAACTGACACTCTTCATATAGGTCTGTAGGCATCTTGCATTAGGGTCGCTGGATTGTCTATTTTAGAGAGTCACAAAAATTGTCTGAAGCAGCCTCTTAACATTTGATTTTAATGCTGTTTGATAAACTGATAAGCCCTTTGTTTGAAGCATATTAAAGCCTCTAAACTCTGGTGAAGGGGTGGTGCCTGACTTCAGGTGGGTCACCTAATAAAGCCTCAGTGGTATTGATTTTAGCATTAAGCCATCTTTCTTTCAGTATTTTATCATTGATTCCAAAAATCTCAGTCTTTTTTGTGACCATCCCCATGCCTTCTGGTTTACTTGTAGCCACAAGAAAGTGAATTCAGCATTTCAGCATGGCCATTTTAGCTGCTTTAAAATGTATTGTAGAGAGAATCTCAGTCATGTGTGCTTATGAAAAAGAACAAATGGCATTTAAAAATTTATATCTGCCTCATTATAATAAGAACGATGACGAGCCAGACATAGTATTGTTCCTGTTAACCCCTGCAGCTGTTTAAAAACAGGACACAAGGAAGAGGCAGACCCGTTGATAGATTTTGAACTTGACTGTGCCTAGTTTCGTTTTAGTCTCCCATGTTGTCTTTAGAAAATGAACTGCGGTAGCTGTCCCGCACTGCAAATCTGCATTACTGATTTAAACCAGCTGTTATTAAGCTTTGCCAGTTTGATCTCCTAACCCTGCACCATTGGCTGCTGCAGCTCTGCCAGCTTCACTGATTGTATGCCCATGTTTTATGTTTGCAGCTGTTCTTAGTTCATAACGCAGTCCAAGACTACAGTTGTAGTGCAAGTTCCCAGAGTCGCTGAACAAAGGACAGAATGTTCAGACTAATATGACACAGAGAATCTTACTCTTTAAGTTGTAAAATCAGTGTGGCTTTTAAGAATCAAACACATTACAGTGTATGTATTTTGCTTTAAGGCTCAATTTTAAGTCCTGAGGGTGGTTGCAGTAACTGATCTTTACTGACCCTGGTCTTCCTGTTAAGAGCACAAACTTGAAGCTAGTTTTAAATACACCTGGTCTTAGCGATGCACATTCACTTGAATGCGCACGTCACTATGGCTGTTGCCTAGCAGCAAACTCTCTTGCTCATTTGTCATTTTTAATTTGCACCAAGTGTGGGGGATCAATGTAAAAGAGTGAGATTTCCCTGACACAGAAATAATAGTGCTATACAGTCAGCACAAGCAGTCCCACTCTGATAATAAACAACCAAAACCAGAGTAAGAAAAAAGTGAAAGGACTTCCTGTGCAAGACAAGAGTTCCAGTATATAGCAAATTGCTGTTTTTGGAAATGATTAATCTGCTTTAATCTGACCAACAGATAGAAATATTACTTTCATACTTCTGATCAGATGGAACCTGTATGTCCATTTGTAGGAAGAAAAAGGCTTGCACTTATAGATGGTGTAAATGGTATTACTGTTACGATGCATTTAGAATGCCAGATTATGTGTGATTTAACTTAAGAGTAAGCCCTCTTTGCCCTGTCACACCAGTTCCTTGAGTAAATTTTACTAAATGCCTGAGTTACTAAATAGCACAGCATTAAAAGCTCACCTGGGCCTTTTGCAGCAGCTAAATTGCTGACCCCCCATTGGTGACAGGACGTCAACATCTAAATAAACCACTATTGATGCAGTTTCTTTTTTTGATGTTCAATTTGTAATAGCACTCTTGAGAGTATGTCAAGGAGCACTGAATTTGGCTGCTTCAGAAATACCTTAGACATGGCATTTAAAAGTATTATGTATAATTTACATATGCCACATATTTTTTTCTTTTGTTTTAAGACTGAAAATGTAAAAGTTGAATTTTGTGTATTGATTGTGCATTTACAAAGACATTCAATCAAATACCTTTTGGATTTCACTTGATACAATGCTGTTACAATGCACACTACAGTTCCAAAGTGGTCATCATGACATGGGGAAGTGTTAAGTTTAGCAAAAGTGAAATGAACATGAATGAATAACACATTTCATTTTGTTTATCCATCTTTTCTTACCTCCTAACAAGTTAATGATAGTTCAGTTGTATTGTACTACTGGATACTGGAAATTAACTATTCGTAACAAATAGTATCCATTTTTTCTTTTTCTTCATGCTTAGAATGGTATGCTTGTGGGTGAAGTAGGAAATTGCATTTTGTGTGGAAATTTGAATCCATGCGTGAGCCCGTACATGGAACCAGACTTTTTATGTGCGCCTTGTGTTGGATTCTGTTTCATGGTGATCCAGCAGAAAAATCAAAGTTCAGGCCATGAATTTTACATCACTTAATGACGAGATCTCCCTTGAGGCTCAAGCAATTTGCTTTCAGTTTTAACCAGCTTCCTTGCTGGCTTCCTTAGTATCCCCCACCCCAACCCCACTACTCTGAGACAGCTACTAATGGCAAACTAGAGCTCGACAAATTGTATCAATGCTGAATATTTATTGAGGGTTTTTTTTAAATATATATATATATATATATATATACAGATACAAATTATGTTTTATCAAAGGTGTCTGTTTCTTTGTATCATTTGAAATTCCTTGTATAATTTATAAACACGTACAAATCAACTGGAAATACTTGTTTTGTTTTGTTTTTTTAATGTTTGTATCCACTCCTATCTAATGATGTATCAGAAGTCTGGCAGCTCTGCAAACACTCCACATAAAAGGCCCTTGACCATCTCTACACTGAGAGGTCGGGAGCTATATTGTGCAGCAGTGTGAGTGAGTAAATACTCCATTAGGATTCATTAGAGCCTTTAGTTGGACGTATTGTCCCGGGTGCAATGAACTGCACCAGTGGAGGCCCCTTGCTCTCTCCTGGCATGTGCCGTCCCTCACCCTGCTTTGTGCCTGTACACAATGGATGAGCAATCCCCGGTCTCCCATTCATATTGCATTTATTCATCAAGTGCTATCGTTGTTGCGATGTGTCACTGTGATCTTGACCCATTGGCTTCTCAGCCAACTGGTCCGCTTTCCTTTCCCTGCCCCCGTCTCACATGAGCTATCATAAAGTGACCGATGGTATCCCACTGCAGCCGTTGCCATGGTAATAGGTGACAGCGGGAAGCATCCCCCAAGATGAATGAGCCATAAAAGTAGTAGCAGAGTGGTAAAGGGTGTGCTGCCAGAGAATGGCTAGCCTGTAGATCCGATGGAAATAAAATGTAAAGGAAGAGAAATCACAGGATTGTTAAATATATTTTTGTGCAGTAACCATCCCTAATGATTTCATACTTCTGTGGACTGCAGGGGTGGGCTTCCTCTGTTTTACCATCATAACAGTAAGGCAGAAAAAACTATGATAAGCAGACAATGGAGAAAAAGTATAGGAAAACCATAGCGCTCTCTCAAAAATCTATCCTGTCTTTTCCTGATTGAATCAAGATAACAGAGAATATGGAGCAGTGTAAGATTTTAAATGTTAGCTCTGTCAGTTGTCATCTACATACACTCCTGATCAAAATCTTAAGACCAGTTAAAAAATTGCAAGAATTTGCATTTTGCACTATTGGATCTTAAGAAGGTTGTAAGTAGAGCTTCACAATGCTAAAAGAAAAAATCGGTGCAAGAGACAAAACCTTTTGAGCAGGGAATCTTTTGAAAACTGCATTTACACTCAAACATGATTTTTTCAGCTGATCAAAAATTTAAGACCATAGCTCAAAAAAATCACTTCAGTCGTTTAGGCATGCTTGATGCCAGTGTTTCCAGGAGGCTAGTGGGAACGTTGCTCCAAGTGTTGAAGATGGCTTCACGAAGGGCATCCACTGTCTGGAACTGATGTCCATTTTTGTAAACTTCCCTTGCCATCCATCCCCAAATGTTCTCAATCGGATTTAGATCAGGGGAACATGCAGGATGGTCCAAAAGAGTGATGTTATTCTCCTGGAAGAAGTCCTTTGTCAGATGGGCATTGTGAACTGCAGCATTGTCCTGTTGAAAAACCCAGTCATTACCACACAGACGAGGACCCTCAGTCATGAAGGATGCCCGCTGCAACATCTCCACATAGCCAGCTGCTGTTTGACGGCTCTGCACAACCTGAAGCTGCATTGTTCCACTGAAGGAAAACACACCCCAAATCATGATGCCCCCCCCCCACACTGTACCTTGTAGAAAACATCTCAGTTGGGATCTCCTTGTCATGCCAGTAACGTTGGAAGCCATCAGGACCATCAAGGTTAGATTTTTTTCTCATCAGAGAAGACAACTTTCTTTCACCTTTCAATGTCCCATGTTTGGTGCACCCTTGCAAAGTCCAAACAGGCAATTTTGTGGCGTTGAAGAAGACATGGCCTTTGAAGATGTTTTTTGTTTCTGAAGCCCTTCCTTCGCAGATGCCGTCTGATGGTTATTGGGCTGCAGTCAGCACCAGTAATGGCCTTAATTTGGGTAAGAGGATCGTCCCGTGTCTTGACGGACAGCCAATCGGATCCTGCGGCTCAGTGCTGATGAAATTTTTTTGGGTCTACCACTTGACTTTTTTGCTCCATAATCCTTAGGATCATTTAAAAAATGCAAAATGACTGTCTTACTGCGTCCAACCTCAGCAGCGATGGCACATTGTGAGAGGCCTTGCTTATGCAACTCAACAATCCCACCACATTCAAAGTCAGTGAGCTTTTTTGCTTTTGCCATCACGAGGTCTTGACAGTATAGAGACTTGACAGAAAATGACATGGAATCCAGATTTTTGCACAGCTTTTGGCTTTTAAAGGCTATGGTCTTAAACTTTTGATCAGCTGAAAAAATCATGTTTGACTGTAAATGCAGTTTACAAAAGATTCCCTGCTCAAAAGGTTTTGTCTCTTGCGCCGATTTCTTCTTTTAGCATTGTGAAGCTCTACTTAGAAACTTCTTAAGATCCAGTAGTAGTTAACTGGTCTTAAGATTTTGATCAGGAGATCACTTTTCTTCCATTGAACGGCTATTGCGTGACATTGTCAAAAATCTAAGAATAATCACTAGAGGTTCATTAATGCCTTGTGAAAAAATTATTTGGATAGTTTGATAATGTGCTATAAAAACACCAAACAAAGATAATTCTAATATTTTATTTTTTATAATTTATTGTGCTTATGCCACCCCCCTACAAAAGTCGAATCTGAGGCAACATTTATGTCATATCAACTACACTTCCCGATGTTCTCTTGAACTTAGTATTTTTGTCTTTCAGTTTCAAGACAACCATCTCCTCGGGGCTTGAATGACAACAAAATGTATCCTTATTCCTATAGCAATATTTTATCCCACAAAATGCAGACAGTATAATGTGTTGGATTTGAAAATGCTTAAATCCTTTTATGAGATTACCATTTATAATGGACATCCCATGTTTATCAGGTTGTGGAGCACTTTTTTTTCTTTTTTCTTTTGGTGTGTGTTCCAGGTGTTTTTCAAGGGTTTGCTTGGACCCGGGTGATGTAACATTTTTTAGTGAGTGCAAGTCTATAAGCAAACATCTACACTGACTCATTTGCTGAGATTTTACACTACAGTGTACCAACTGCACATGTGCCCTACAGGCAGACTTCAAGCAGACTTTAAAGAACTATAACAAGAGTGACTACTCAGCCGTGGTGTCTCCATACTCCAGAGTATAATCAGCTTTAAAGTTTTTGGCTCAATGTGAATGTCACTTATGCTGCAGTCACACAAGGGAAAACAGTGCTTGGAGACCACGGCAGAACCAAAATTACTGCAACTGTCTGCAATTAACTTGTGATCTCGTTGCCTTTTAAATGGTTGATTTGAAGGTAGGGACAAGATCTGCAACCACTCGCAGTCAGTGGCTATCTCCAAAGTGAGTTTGGTGCATCAAGACAGCGATAAAACAGCAATAAGATGGAGTCAGTTTGCTATCGGTTTGCGGTTGAATGGGATCATGTTGGCAATCATATGCAGCCTATTTGTGATAATATTGCAAGTGCAACAAATAGGCTGTCAACATTCACAGAAATTCACATTAGCTACTTAGATTCAGAGTCTAGCCAGAACCTCATTGATTTGAATCAAAAATTCATCCACAAATAGTGATGTAGTTGCTGCAGGATGGCTTTGCTTTTCTATGGGAATAGAACCAGCAGGCAACCAGTTGAGTCGAGTCCCCAATTACAAAGAGACGAGTTGCACTCATCAGTATAGACCGGCTCAAAGTGATTACAACATTTGGCAATTTGTCTGTTTGTAAATTAGGTGGCAGTTTGTAAAGCTTCACCAGTCTGACTGAGAATCTGCAGTCTGCAGGTGCCTTGCATTCAAAAATTGTCACCCAGAGATTGAGGGTGTTGCATTCTCAGTGCTTGGATGAACATTTAGTTGCTGCAACTGCTTGCAGTCTGTCTACAGCAGCAGAAAATCCAATCTAATCTCCAGGCAACCACCACCGTTTCCTAGTCACAAGGAGGTTGGTGTCCAATTTTTACTCTAATGTGACTCCTTAAACTCATGCAGGACACTGTTTATGGTTCTATTAGTTTTCCAAATTTAAATAGGTTTGAGCTTAGTTCCTTGCAGTTTTTCTCTTCTTTGTTTTTGTCTCTGACATTTTCCCATTACATCTCTTGGTCACAACCAAGATTATATATCTGACTAATTTCTCATGGAAACTAATCTATAATAAGAAATTCTGATAGAAATAATGCTGTCATATACTTAGATCATCATGTAAACAGAAACCTTAGTGTACAAATGCAGAATGAAAGTGTGTGTGCTTGCAGTGTGTGAGTAATCATGTGTGGGCTTGTGTAGAGAATATTTTCCTCGTTCATGGACAGCAGTCTTAAATTATTTCATATCCATTCGGCAGGCAGGAAATGTACTGTATGCTGCAGTCATTCATCACGATCTGAGGTTATGCACCGTGGCAGGACACTGACTGAAAAGCAAGGCAATGCAAAGTTAACTGTGTTTACTTACTAATGATGTGCCAACTTATATTAAGTTAATGCAGAAACCTTGCTCGCCTGTATTAAAGCTACACACCAGCATTTCTTCTGTCTGTGTTTACTGCAAAACAAGATTAGAGTTAGATGAGAGAAGTGAATTTCTTCATTGACTTAGATTTTGGTTTTGGAGGTGACTTTGAAACACAGAACTTCTTAACTGCTTCAGTGAGACCAAAGGAAACTGTTAGCATTTACTATTTGAAATGGCCACACCAAGAAGGATCGGTATTACTTACCACCTATATCTTTGTGCTTTTTATGTGGTTTTCTTTTATCCACTGCTGCTTTGTTTTCGGTGTGATCATCATCAAGTCTGTCAGCCGTGCCATACTTGTTTAAAAAGGCAGATAAAAATAAAAGTATTAATATTGTGATTGTGCACACTGTGCACAAGCCTCCCACCTCTGCCTAAAATTGTTTTTCTCCTGTTTTTATCTTTATTTCACTGCTTTCTGGAAGCTTAATGTTCCATCAGTGTTTGCTTTTAATTCCCCCTTTAAACAAACCTGTTCTCTGTCAGCTTCAAAAATAACTCTTATGATTAGGTAGAAGTAAGGTTGTTAAGAGAACAACACATTCACTGTTAAAAAAAAAAAACAAAAACAGACTTGGCCCACAAACTTACCTGTACTGGTTTATTTAATGTAAATATACAGGTGAGAACAGAGTCTGTACAATTCTAACGAGCTTGAAAGTTAATATTTGACCATCTTTATTCTTCAACACAGCCTGAACTCTCTTAGACATGCTTATTATTGATTTCTTCAAGTAGTCTTCAGGAATATTTCTCCAGGCTTCTCTAAGGAAATTCAAAGCTCTTTGGATGTTGGCTGCTTTTTGTTTCATTCTCTGTCAACATGATACCACACTGCTTCAATAATGTTGAGGTCCAAGCTGTAGGGAGGCCAATCCATGACTGATAGTGTTCCAGTGTGTGGTTTGTCTATCCAGGTGTGCATTGGCAGTGTGTTTGGGATCATTGTCATGCTGAAAAATGAAGCAGCTGTCAATCCGATGCTTTCCAGATGTGTAGACAAGTTTTCAGCTAATAGCATTTTTAGGAATCACCTTGTTGGTACAGAAATACTGTTTTATGACTCTCTAACTGTGGACTTTTAAGGGAAACAAATTATGTGGGGGTTTTTTTGTTTGTTTTTTCTGACAGGCTAGTAAAAAAAGTGCCAGAAGATACAATTTAAAATTGTTCTTTGCTAAATTGTCTCTTATATGTATGTGTAGACACAACACTGGTTCCTGATTGAGTTAGGGGCCCCTTTTATGGCTGTACTGAAAATGAGCAGCCACTGTCCAAAGAAAAACTTGAGAAAGTCTGGAGAACTATTACTCAAGACAACTTTGAAAAATTACAAGAAAACCTGGCTCCTTGAAAGCAAACTATAAAGAAATGAGGGGTGGAAAAAACATTTGAATAGTCCTGTATGATTATATTTAATATAATAGGACAGAGACAGGAAACACTGGGCATGGTGGATTTATTATCATCTCAGAATAAAATCTATGGGTTACATCATAAAACTGTGACTCTGTGGATAATAAGGAAGCTGCCAGGTTGTTAGTCAGTTCCCCTGCCCTGAACCATTTAGCATACATCTCTGTAGAAATCATTGTTTGAATGTAACAAGCTTTAGACATGAAATGCTGATCAATGAAAAATCATAGTTGGAGGTGACAATTTGAGTCAGGATAAGTGTGTTGAAATGACTTTAAGATTCCAAAACCAGACTCAGTGTAATTTAAAGCAAGTTTTAGAATCCAGGCTGCAGATAGTCTGAATGTGTTCTGACAGCATTCAGACTGTCTGCTTTGGAATAGAATCATTAAATGATTTTTGAGTATCATTTTGAATAATATAAATAAGTTTGAATAAAGTCTTTTCCTCTGCAAGTACTGGACATTGTGTACAATAATACCAATATATCTGTGATAATACTGACCAACGGATGCATGGGTTGGGCTGTACATATTTACATAAAAAATAAAATAAAGCATGTCCAAAGTCCTAACTTTATCAGAAACCATTATATATCATTATCTTTTAAAATATTGTTCCAGTTCTTCCAAATGCTCTTGAGGTTTTGCCACTTAACTAGCCAAAAATATCAGTAGCCCAAAATTGCCATCCGCTAGCATGACAAAAAAAGTGTCATATAGGTCATATACTATAATTGTGTATAACAGCTATGAGATTAAGGTGGGAAGACAAATAAGCATTAAAGTAAATCAAAACATAATACACTGCTCA
>JAMQGT020003148.1:0-89011 GCA_024447675.2 Pterophyllum scalare | reverse complement strand
AGCAATACGTGGCTGCTAACCTACTTGGTTCAGTTCGTATTGCTTCAGTCATGTAAACAGGTGACACATGCAAATTTGGAAAAGCACGACAAAATACACAAAAGCAACCTCATATCATACAACCGTGAACTTGTCGCACTGCAGCCATCACACCTGGAACCAACACAACACAAAACAGGACAGAGCAGTAAATGTGTCAACGTGGGGAGAATCAGCTGTGATAATATCAAATGGGAAAAGTTAGAAATAATATGTTTGACAGGAACACAGAATACCACAGAGCCTTGCTGGATTATAATCCAGTTTTTGTTTAACTGTTTCATCCTTCCTTTTTTTTCCAGTTTTTTCTTACATTAATAAAGATATTTCTATCATAAATTAACGACGTTAAGGACACGTTGACGTGGCCCCTGCACACCCCACTTAATGTGCGAGGGGTTCGTGTTAATGCGAGGATTAGAATAATTTTCTATTTTAACAATGGGGTCGTTAATTATTTTAAACAACCGTGTAGTAGAGCAATATTGGCTAACCTACTTGGTTAAACTGCAGGTCCTTGCTGACACAAACAGTCATTCACACTCATATTAATAATTTGGAATCAAAATTAACCTAACAAGTACATTTTTGGATTTTGGGAGGAAGCCGGAACACCCGGAAAGAACCAACACAGGTAAAGGAAGAAGAGGTAAACTCCACACAAATGAACCCGGTCTGGCTGCTGGAACAGAATCCAGGAGCTTTTTGCTGTGAGGTAACAGTGCTAACCACTGCCCCACTGTACTGCTCTGCCTTTGGTTTGTTTTCCCACACTTGACCAAAAATGTTACAAATTGTATGTTAAGTGAACTTAATGCTTAATGTTGAACAACATTCATGAGGTTGAAGTACTCAGTCTTAAACATATGCATACTTTTATTTACATGTTACTATTACCAAGTACATGCCCATCAGTATATTACATGCCGATATGTAATTCCTTAAAATTCCGTATCATTTCATATACTGGAATTAAAATTAAATCAGCTACTAAATTGAAGCTTGCTTATTGAGTATTAGTCATAGTCATTGGGACTATTCTGCATACAGATGTTACAGATGTTATACTGTAATACTCAACACATAATATAATTTATTAGTCAGTACGTACCTCCATCCCTCACTCACATTCCATTCCTTGTACTTGTACTTGTACTCATGTACTTAAGTAAAACTTTGAATGTATACCTTTTACTTACAATTTTGTATTTTTACAATTTATTTTACAAACAAGTAAATGATTTGAATATCTATCAGCGACACCATTGCTCAAAATTAGTCAGCTTTACAAAGAAATCTATTTGCTGTCCTGGATCTTTCTATCATATCACAAAATTAGATATGATAGACAGAGTTTGACTCTTAGCAGATATAATCTAAACCATCTTGTCACAACTAAGATGGCTGTATCACACTTATTCATATTTAAATACTGTGTAGCACTGATCTTTGACCTGTCACTTTATATGTCCTAATTAGTAGAAATATTAGGGTGAGGGTTCAGCTTCTTCTAACTTTTAACTTGATGTAAAATTTGAGATTTACAGTTAACTTTGATGATGAAATGATTACGATTACACATGAAGAATTACACATAATTTTTTGTTTTATATCAATCTATTACTTACATGAAAATGTCCCAATCATTCATTTCTCTCAGACTCACTCATCTCACACGTATCATCCACATGCACTGACACATTTCCATCTTGGCACAGACATATGCATGATTACTCTCCTTAGTCTCAACATAGATAAAGGCAAGGTTCAATAAGGGATTATAAATAGAAATAATGTCCGCCTGTTTGCTCTACAGTAGAAATAATAATTTAATAGAGGCACGAGAAGAGCAGCAGACACTCACATCGCTGCCCTAACATTTGGAAAGGTCTAAGACTTTGGCTCTTGCAGACACAGACATAGATGCAGACACACATACACAGTCCACCTACACCATCTTTGTTCACAGTGAATGTGGCCATCAGTCATGAACTGAAGCTTGAGTGGGATGAGACCTACTGTCTTTGTGTGGGCAAACTCTGCTCTGAACTATTCTCGACGAAACACGAGAGAGGAGTTAGAAGGCGAGAAAGGAGAGAAAAGGTTGAAGAGGAGTAGTAACACACTCAGTTTTTCCACTGGAGGACTTGGAGAAACTTTGTTCTTCTCCTTTAATATGAAGTGCACAGGACTGACTGATCTCCCGAAAGAGTTTGACTCTTAGCAGATATAATCTAAACCATCTTGTCGCAACTAAGATGGCTGCATCACACTTATTCATATTTAAATACTGTGTAGCACTGATCTTTGACCTGTCACTTTATAGATATCCATACAGATAGGTGTGTCCTAAGGACAAGTTTGTTCAGGAAGTTAGTAGAAATATTAGGTTGAGGGTTCAGTTTCTTATAGCTTTTACTATTTGAATTGACTAAGAAACTCTAAAAGCACTCATAATCACATTTCCAACAAATACATCCTGCAGGCACGGACACGCACACACATATAAAAACATAAACACGCTTATGTGATGAAGAAAGATAGTGAAATACATCAAATGACTCATCTATCCTGTTTAAAAATTGCAATTTATTTTGATCTGTGTTCCATCTTTTCTTTACGTTTCATAAAGTTTTCTGGTGATCCTGACTGCTTTTTGGAGCCCCTGAATAATATGATTTTCAAATTGACAAGGCATAAGTATAAATAACGGAGTTCAGCAAAAGACAGCGGAAAGTGATTTACGGTGGTGTAATAAAGCCACAGTTAATGGGGCTTTCTATTTTTACAATAGTTCTTGTCGTGTGACTGCTGTAAACGTGCCAATTTTCATTTCACAATAGTGGACATGCTTATCTGTCATCAGAAGAGAGCTCCATAAACACTAAGTAGATGGAAAGAATCCGAGGGCAAGAATCATCAAGCCGTTAACTCAGCAGCTGTTAGGCAGCTTGTTTCTGTAAGGGATGCAGGCTGCCCAGTGCTGTGAGCTTTCTGATTACCCTTTTCACTCGGCGGTGCTTTCCAACAGCAGACCCAGGTCCTGGCACACATGTGACCTATTGAACAGTGACTGGAAAGCTTTGCAAGTGGCACTGTCAACACCAGGACATAAATAAAGCTAAAGATAGGGTTATGTCGCTTCAGCCGAAGTTTCTGGTCAGCCAAATGCTTTTTATAGACACACTCAGATTTATAAAGGGCTAACAGGGACTATTTTTGACCCAGCAGACTTGGGGGGGTTGGAATCTTGGAAACTTGTGATGCTCCTAGGTGCATGACTGACCCCTCTGACTTGAATGTGTCAGTGGTTGTTGGTTGTGGGAGTTGCAGCAGATAGCAGATGTGGCAGGGATGAAACTGGCTCAGGGCCTGTATTGTTTTTGGAGACAATCCAGAGAAACTGACAGAGGGATGATCACATGGGTCTATCCCAGTCAGACCAGTTAGGTTATGCTTTTTATTGGAGCTGTCGGGAAAATATATTAAATAAAGTTTGGATTCACCTTGATTCAAATTCATTGCATGATACTGCACATTTGACTTTGTTCATCATTAATTCACCATAGATACAAGCTCTGTTAGGAAAGATGGCCCTCATGTTAATTCAGTTTGTCTGAGTCTGTGTCCAATTTCAGCTATGAACCGCCCCCACCCCCGCCCCTCAGCCAAATTTTAATATTTTAACACTGTCTGCAATATCACAAAAGCTCACTCTAGGAATGGCAACATTCAGTGGTCACTATCAGTGGTAATAAGGACAAATCACAGTATCAGCCTACATCACCAATGCATCCACCATCCTGGTATTTCCATGGTATTTAGAGATAACAATAAAGGAATCAATTGTAAAACAATAAAAATATACATTCAAGTTACAAAATAGCACTTTACATTAAATGGTAATCAGTTAATCAAAAGATCATCTTAATTTATAGGGTTATCTTTGTTTTCAGTCTGATGATAAGGAGATAAAAGGCCTCCCAGGCCAAAAGGGTGGCGTTATATAGCCTCCTGTGTGTGTCCACGAGCTTAACAGGTGACGGGCTATGATGCTGGTTGTGGAGATATTAGAAAAGGTTTTTAATCTTGTGATTTTAACACAAAGTATTTTACAGTGTAGCTCAGCTGCCATCGGAAGCAACCTCAGATTCAGTCTCCGAGGACACTTCAACTTGTCGAGTTAGCTGATCAAACCAACAACCAACCCTGGGATTAGTGAACAACCCACTTTAGCAGCTGAGACACAGCTACCCATCAGGAGCACACTTGACGATGTCTGACAGTCAATTATTTGAATTCTGGGTTCTCTTTTTAAAATTTAGTATCTCCATCAGGGCCTCAAAGCAATATATGACAAATAGAGCCGTTATCTGACACAAACCCCAAGAGATGTGTGTCTCCTACTCGAACTGAACTGGGGAGCTTTTGCTTGTTAGGTGAATGTATAAACCACAATCTATTCTGTAAAACCACTGGAAAATGGTGCAGTCCATTTGTAATTCTACCTCATAAACCAAAAAGCTCTCTAGCTAATTTTTACTCATGTTTATTACATTTTCTGGCAACTTACAACAACTCTTTGACTAAAATATCTCTGGATGTAAATCTCTGATCCTTAAGTGTACTGGTTTTATATATGTACTCAGCCAGCCAAATGTCCCTGACATTGATTTTAAACAGACGTGTATGAAATTAATAAGGCCTGACCAAGCTCTGATGCAGCTGTGACTGTACATGTTGCTATAGACACTCTCAGCAAACACTGAGTCTTACACTGATGAAAGGGGCTTTACTAACGGTTACTGAGTGAAGTCAGTTCCCTGAAGAGCATGTAGGTGTCGGTCGCCCACTCAGAATTTGTCGTGGCTCCACCCTGGGTAACCCCACACTGTCAAGATCAGATGTCAGATTGGGGTCATGGTGTGACTGTCACACTTAGGTATACTGATTAACCAAGTTATGAGGAAACTAAATTATATTTTCTGAAGATGGCATATAAGTTGACAGCCAAGTATTGAATTACATTACTTGACCTCTCCCCTTGGCAGCAAAGCTCTGTTTTCTTTAACAGACCACCAACAGTGTGACCAGAAGAGCGAACCTCATCTCTTCTCCTGCTGTGATTTATAACGCACTCAGTGAACCAAGGCCACTGCCCGACAACCTCAATGTTTTTGGTGTGTATCCACAGCCCATTAAATGCGTATGTTGTTTGGCAAGTTGTTATAGCTGTGACCCTGAACCGGAATAGGTGTAGGCCAAATATTAGTATCTGGGAAAGACAGGTGTTGTGTGTGGCTGGTTTGGAAAGAATAAGCTGGAAATCACCGCGTGTCCCCACAAAATAATCCCAGATAACGCACAGCTAAATAAAGCTAAACAGAGAAACACTCACGTGTCACCAGGAACTGGAGGGGGTGGGGGGTCATAAGGGGAAAGAAGCGTTAGATATATTTGTAGTATGGTTTTATTTTCTGACAGGGTGACAGCGATGGATCACTGGCTCATAGACAAGTAGGGGAGATATAAGCTGGCCAAGCATTTGTGTTGTGCTACATGTGCTGTTTGTATCCATGGCAACTGCACCATGAACATGTCCCCTGATTGCCAGATAGAGACATTGTCCTTAAAGTGATTTAGGTAGTATCTTGGTTTCAGCTTTACTGCTCAGAAGAAGTGACTCAGAGTGCATCATAAAAATAAGGTTAGAGAGAAGTTTAGAAGGTTAGACCTACTGTAGTAGTTTGGTTTGGACGGGGTTCATGTTGGGTTTTGTACAGACTGAATCTGTTAACATCATAACTCCGCTGTGTAACAGTGAAACCAGACAGGTTCATTTTCAAAGGGTGCTATAGCAATTTAGGATTAGAGAAGGTGAGAGTTAAAAAAGAAAACATCACGATAAAAACAAAACAGACTAATTGAAACAAAGCAGCAGATGCCTTTACTCCCTGATGTGAGCCAGGCTCCAAAAACACTCCATCCTTCACTTGCCATTATGCCAAATGATAACATCCTCTGTTTATCCCTGACTCTCTGCCTACTTTTCTTAAACTGCTGCACAACACTTCAGTTGTTACATTCATTATATACACATTCATTCATTTGTACTTAAGGCTTTCCATTTTAATGTTTCATTGTACACGGTGGATGTATTGTATTCTTTACACTTTTTTTATACTTTCTGAACTAACAGCTTGTTACTTTATAGATTCTCTTGTGTGCTTATAAAAAAATATTGTGTATAGCTATAGATTAAAATAACTGCATATAAAAAATGCTTCTCCAACATATGAGTATTCATGCATGTCTGAGAACAATCAATGCAGAATAAATAAATAAATGTGTAAGATTACATAAGATATACTTTATTTACCCCAAAATTTAGAAATTCTTGTGCTACAGCAGCCAAATCATTAAACCAAATAAATAATGTACCTGCTTTTTTATAGCACTGAAAACACTTTAGACAGCAGGCCACATTTAACTGCACACTCATAAAGCACTTTATTCTATATGTCATGTATCGCTGTGTGGCAGGCAGGATGAGGACCCCAGAGCAGGACACCAAAGGCAGATGCTTGGCTTGGAACTAAACTTTATTAAATAAAGGAAACAAGGACAGGCTGGACAGGAACCAGCAGTACAAACTCTAACTCAAAACAAAATGTAACATAACATGACTTGACTTGACTTGACTAACTTGACATAAAACACACGCGTAAGCATAGACAACAGCCTAACAAAGAACTAACAAGAACACAGACAATACATACACAGAGGGATAACGAGGGAATGGGCAACAGATGGGATCACAGCTGATGAGACAAGGAAACACAAAACTAAACACAAGCACACAGGACAAGAGACCATCAAAATAAAAACAGCAAATAACCAAACCTAGTATCCGCAGACTTGACACACAGAGGGAACTGGCACGCAGACAGAAATCCAAACGTAACCAAAACCCACAACAAAAGAAACCCAGAAAGGATAAATACAATACAAAATAAAGCATAAACCAAAAACGCTGTGTCATTAGGACCCAGAACATGACACTATACACTTTATCTACCACACATTACCCTAACATGCATGGAAACTGGAGAGCATGTAAACTCCACACAGAAAGCTGGTCCGGGATCAAACCAGGACCCTTCTTGTTGGGAGGTGACTGTGCTAATCACTACACCACCATTCCAACCAAGTTTCCAGCATCTGATATCCCCGGGGGGTCTCCCAACCAAGTAATAACCAGGCCCAAAGCTGTGGAAATTTGTTTCTACCACAGCATGGAAATGTTATTTTGCAAGTCAAAATTTTGGGTTATTATCTTGAAATTTAGACTTATTAACTTGAAATTAAATGTTTGTTTTTTCGGTTGCGGAAAGAAAAAAAATTTTAGTGGTGGAAGCAAGCTTCCATACAAACCTGCTTATTTTGAGTTTACCCCTTCGGTCACCACGTACATAATTGTGTGCATCACTTTCGATAGTTAATATGTTGTTCTGTAGCATTCATTTTCTGACATCTCCTACCTGAAAAGCTTATGTAGTCAGAAGATGAATTTTTTTCCCTGTATCATGACCAAAGGGGTTAAGACCAGATCAGAGGTCCCTGGGGTGGAATGGCCATAAGCTACACTATATTACCAGAAGTATTCACTCACTCATCCAATTCATTGAATTCGGGTATTCCAATCACTCCCAAGGCCACAGGTGTATAAAACCAAGCACCTAGGCATGCAGACTGCTTCTACAAACACTGGTGAAAGAATGGGTCGCTCTCAGGAGCTCAGTGAATTCCAGCGTGGTACCATGATAGGATGCCACCTGTGCAACAAGTCCAGTCTTGAAATTTCCTTGCTACTAAATTTTCCACAGTCAGCTGTTGTCAGTGGTATTTTAACAGAAGAAGAAGAAGCGATTGTGAACAACAACTCAGCCACAAAGTGGTAGGCCACATAAAATCACAGAGCGGGGTCAGCGGATGCTGAGGCAGAGTCGATCGCTACAGACCTCCAAACTTCATGTGGCCTTCAGATTAGCTCAAGAACAGTGTGTAGAGAGCTTCATGGAATGGGTTTCCATGGCTGAGAAGCTACATTCAAACCTTACATCACCAAGTGCAATGCAAAGTGTAGGATGCAGTGGTGTAAAGCATGAATCACGTTTCTCCATCTGGCAATCCAATGAACGAGACAGGAGAACGGTACTTATCCGACTGCACTGTGCCAAGTGTAAAGTTTGGTGGAGAGGGGATTATGGTGTGGGGTTGTTTTTCAGGAGTTGGGCTCGGCCCTTAGTTCCAGTGAAAGGGACTCTTAATGCTTCAGCATACCGAGACATTTTGGACAATTTCACACTCCCAACTTTGTAGGAACAGTTTGGGGATGGCCCCTTCCTGTTCCAACATGACTCATGCACCAGTGCACAAAGCAAGGACCATAAAGACATGGATGAGCGAGTTTGGTATGGAGGAAATTGACTGACCTGCACAGAGTCCTGACTTCAACCCAACAGAACCCCTTTGGGATGAATTAGAGACTGCAAGCCAGACCTTCTCATCCAACATCAGTGTCTGACCTCACAAATGCACTTCTGGAAGAATGGTCAAAAATTCCCATAAACACACTCCCAAACCTTGTAGAAAGCCTTCCCAGAAGAGCTGAAGCTGTTATACATTTGGCAATATAGTGTATATCAGAATAGCTTAAATGAACTCTTTCATGCAAAGTGGTCACTCCAGTGGACAGCTATTCAAAAGTAGTTCTCTTGTACATGCGTGTGTTTTATTGTTCTAGTTGCATATCCGCCAACACAGTGGATGTCTGTGCATCATCCCATACACTGCCACCTATTGGCCAGTCATAGGAAGTATTTTTGTTATTTTTTAGTTGTTATTGGAATGTATTTAACAGGTTTGGGATTAGTCAATGCTAGCAGTAGTGACAGTTGATCTGAGGATGCAAGATCATTTTATGTTACATATTTCTCTGGTTCAAAAGTGAAATGCATGGTGTCCAGCTGAGTGGACATGTTTGTAACTCCATGAAAAACAGGTCCATAAATATGTTTTCATGCCTAAAGAGGAAAAAAAACACTCGACAAATAAAACTGAGAAGACTTACTAAATGTAGTACAGAACAAGCATGCAACCTGGCAGGGCCCCTTTTCCCACAAGTGCTTTTAGTTTTGTCACATGTACATTTTATTAGTACTGCTGCCACTTTTATCAAAGCACTATGTGTAGACATACGTTTAGCAAAAAAACAATATTGATGTATAGTGAAAAATGTAAAGCAACAAGGTCCCAGAGGCTACATACTATATAGTATTCACACATTTCTCTGTATTCTTACTCCACAAATTGTCGCACCATTCTTTGGAGGACTTAGTTTCTTCTTTTGCCTGAACAGCAACTTTTTGTGCCTTTTGTCCCACAGGTTTGTATTTCACAATGTTGCTCAGATGTTGCTGTGTCTGGAGGAAAAATCACTACAACAAGCAAGTAGATATCCTGGTGCTAAAAATACATGTGACTGACTCTATTTCTGAGGTCTGACTGTAGTATCTTATTACATGGCACATTGATTGTGGCAGAAGATGATGTGCCTGCTCAGGTATTCTCAGTCCCAATGAAGCTCACTGATGCTATTTTTGAAGGATTACTTGAGAATATGTGTCAGATATACTTCATACACCTACTCTCATTTTTAATTCATTAAACGGGAGGCAGAATTTTCCACAGACAACAGGTGGAAATGAAACCAGGTGGGGTAATGCAACCTCTTGAACACCTACACAGTGATTAAAAGTGCAGCAAAGCCAAGGACAAGTGCTACTGATAAACCTACTTTAAAAAAAAAAAAAAAAAAAAGAGCAGGTCTTAGATATAAGATGTGTTTCTGCTGTATTGTACCAATGTCTATCATACTTCATTTAACTTCCATGCACTGTACAGTTGCGTATGGTTTATTTTTTTAAACAATATTGTCTTGTCCAATGAAAACCAATCAGTAGTCACTGGGTCTGATACAAATGAGAGCAGATGCTGCCACCTGCAGGAGGATGAACAAGCTGACTACACAAACAGGTCAATAAAAGCGTCACTAAAAATATGAATGAGACTAAAATAAATCTGAGAAATAAAATAAATGTAGAAATTTTAAGACTGAACAAACAAGGTGCAGCAGAAAAAGAATGAAACCAAGTACAAAGATATAAATAGACCAAATATCTAAAAAACCATCATGAACAAGAATGGAATAAACAGACTGTGACTGGGGCATGGTAAACTGCATTCTGCAGCTTCCTGATTAAATTATTTTTCTTTTTACCAGGACATATCATGTTGATCTGCTAAACTCAGTGTTTTAACATTTCATGAAATATAATGAAACATTAAAATAAACATATTTAAATACATTAATAAACATTTAAATGTTTAAATAAACAGTTATTTAAATAAAACTTTATAAATAGCACAAAAATTCAGTCTCATTTCATGATTTGGGATTTTAGTTAACAGGTCTCCATGCCGCCATCTGCTGAACAAATATTGTGCTCACATGCTGTAGACAATAAAAATAAAAGTTTAAAAAATAATAATGAATTTATACTTTAGAACACAAATTTAATGCCTCCTGCATTTGGTACAACTGCAGAGAACTTTTTAATCTCTTTCATTTTGAGGTATACTGTATAAAAATATATGAAACTAACAAAAATGCAATTAAAGTTCTGTGTTCTGAGTTACTTACACAAAAACACATTTGTTGCCTTTTAATTTCCTATCACTGTAACCCTTTATCAGGCGAAGAACTTGACTGCAAATTGATTTGCATTATGAAAATTAACAATATTTAATATATATATATATATATATATATATATATATATATATATATATATATATATATATATATATATCATATATCCTCCAATAGCATTTAAATGAAATTTTGAATTTCCAAATATTTCCACGAGTTCCCTATAAAGATTTTACCTGAGGGATAGAGCCAACAACTACATTAATATTTTTTTTCAAAGCTGCAATTTCCAGATCAGTCACAAAAAAAAAAAATCAATCAGTAAATGAAATCACAGAGGTTTCTCCCAGTCTGTTATCTTGTTGGAGATGGTATCGTGATGTATTTTTGTACTATATTTTTGTACTATATTTTGCAGTCAAGTACTGATACATGCAAACACATAAGATACATATTACAGTTTTCTGACATTATTAAAGGCCTTCTCCATTCACACATCTTTGCAAATTCATAGATTCTTGACTCCTCCATGTGAGATTCTAACAATTTTAACATCCTACAGTAACTGTGTTTTATCAAATACAATTACTCAAAACAGTATTTTTAGACACCGTCAACGCATTTGGACTATGATCAGTTAAACATTTACCATGTTCCTTACTTCTCTACAACCTAGTTACTAATTACCTTGAACTCTGCATTGCTGCTTCTAATCAATGAGCGAGTGAGAGTTTAAACATTTGCTTCAATGAGTCCTCTAACAGCTGGATGCCAGGTAAAAGGTTACAACTGAACAACTGTTACAGCAATCCAAATGGTGAATGTGAGCACAGTTTTCAGGTTGGAACACAATTTAACTAATGCAAATGTCTGCTTGTACTTTCTGGTAACCAAACCTGCTGTGTTTGTTCTTTTGAAACTACAGCTTCTGTAGAATAAAAAAGCAAGACCACGAAGTCCAGCGTTTGGCTGAGAAAAAGATTCAGTAATGCAAATGATCTGGTACACAAAGTTTTTAATCAGTTTACTAATTTTTTGATCCTATTCACATGAAAAAATAAAAAATAAAAATGCAAAAGTTATTTTTATTTTATTCAACAAAACAGATAAAATGTAAAATACAGCAATATTAAAACCTCCCATAAATTACATTAAATGTTTCTTCACATCAACAACAAAAAAATAGCTAAGGTGCATATTGTTTTTAGTGCTACTATACCGCATTCTTACTAAAAATTACCTGTATTACACAAAGCTGCCATAACTCACCTCCATCAGGTATTTATATACAGGACTATGAATATTTTGGTTTATTTGTCTTTTGTTTTGTTTTTTCATCCTCTTACAGGTTCAGAGGTGAACTGATAATATTATATCCTGCACAGCAGTAACCAACATGTGGCACTACAGATGAAATTTAATATGTCCTGATGAGAAGAAAAAAAAAAGATTCAAATATTAAACGGGGCCTTGTTTGGACTCCTGGAGTTTAATAAATGCTCAATAATTACCCTGTTGGGGTTTGACTGTCTCTTAGGTTGTAAACGGCCTGAGACTTTCATGCACTCAATCATGGTCCACCAAGCAGTTCAGATAAAAACATCATTAATCCTACTGGAAGGAATCTATAGCCACGAGGACTGGGAATCCACCTGCAATAGGCTTGATTAACAGAGGATCAGTGGGGATCTGTAAGAAGGCCAAGACTTTGGATCTGCAGTCAGCTACAGACTACAATGATATATGGACTTAGCAAGTACACATGATAAAAGGAGTAAAAAGCCTTCCTGCTTTCTTTTTACAGTGGTTCAAGTACAGATCCAAACTGTGAATCTTTAACTTGGAGCTTGGACCCCAAATTTGACTGTCCTTAAATGCTGGTTTTATTGTACTGCTTAACAAAATCCCTTTTACCTGTCCCTGAACTGATTCCCTCTTCTGCCATTAAAGTTTCTGGGCAGTAGGGTGGAAGATGCACCTTAATCTTCTTGCAGGGATGAGAATTATTGCAGCTTTTCCCCTCTGTACTAAGTAAAATCATAAATCCCTCAGGATAAGATATCATGAAGTGAAAGTACACTCGTGTTAATGCATTTACTCTTGTCTAAAAATAGCCTTGGTTATTTATGACTTCAGATCTCCAGAGGTCACAATTAATTAGAGGAACGCACTATCCTGCCTTTGAGAGGCTGGGGAGGCCTGAAGTTGTTTTCCATCCGCATCCTCTGATCGTCTTCCTCTCCAGTGAACAGAAGCATTCGGAACATCCCCAGCTGCCATCAGAGACACAGGAACATAAACTTTGGGAATGACATTCATGTTTTAAAAAAAAAAAAAAACACACCTTCACTGCTCATCCCTGTCTCCACATTAGATACTATAAGTGAAAGAATGTGATAACTTAACATATCCCATTAAAAGGACCACTAATTAACACCACATTTCACCTGAGGTTTAGTGCCAACAATGAAACTTGGAGATAGGAAGCCAAAATGCATTTGGCTTCCCATCTCCAAGCCCACTTACTCCTGCTGTGGCCATAATTCAAAATCCGATTTCTTTAAGAGAACAAATCAATTGCCTATGACATTTGGGCAGTTTTCAGCAACGATTACTCAAACAGCAGGAAATTGTGTGTGGTTTTTTTGTGGCAGTTTGATACTGCAGTGACGGCAAAACAGAATGAATGCCCCTGTAGTGTGTTTTGTTTTTTGTTTCTTCGTTTTAAATTGCAAAGTTGAAACTCACTGACTGGTTTTAACAGTCTTGGACAAAAGCGCAGCTCTATGGCACAGATGAAATAGCCATATCAGGCTTTGGCTACATACATAATACAATAAGGAAAAGTACCACAGTTACTCTGTAACTAATTTGACTTCTTACACTTAAAATTACTCACAAAACCAAGTCAAAATGTGGTGTTTACTCCCTTGCTCCCCGTCTACAATTATGTGGTGAAATGAAAAACAAAATAATTCCTTGTTATATAAGGGCTTTTCTCTGCTGGGTCTCCATGCAAGCATTTTTCAATTAAAGCCCTGTACCCATCCAGTCATCCATCAGGATAATCAGCTGGAGGGGATCAAAGGCTTGAGGAATGGAGTTTGTGGGGCCAGTTGCCTGGCTTGTATTCACCCCCCAGCTATGCTGCAGATATAGGTTTACAGATTGTTCATAACACCCAAGGTGCCTCCATCAATAAAACTTATGATTCCTCAAGTAGTTATTAAAAAAACAAAACAAAAACAAAAAAACCAACAACAACAGACAACTAGAGAAAAGAAAAGATCAACAAAGTCAGAATAATCCAGAGATTGGCCAGCAGTGGCTACAAGGCAGACTCACAGGGGGACCTGGAAGGCGTGTGCAGACATCCAGTTAGTCAGCTTAACTCGTCGACATCCTGCAGTTATCAGACCTAAACTTTCTGATTAAATTCTGTACTAAGAGGGGTGGATAAAAACAAGTTCACCCAAACGTGGCATCCCACATGAATGATGCACATGTTTGCTCTGGCTTTTAAAATAAGGAAATCCAATTCAGACAGTGAATATATGGACATGCTACTGAGAAGAAAGCCCCACCGTCACCCTGACAGCTACTCAAACCTGACAAAATTAAGATTCTCAGTGTCCATAAACTTACTTTAGGTTAAGACTCTGCGTTCATTAGGCCTGCTGTCAGGAACAGATCCCTGATCCAGCGATGCTGAACTTTGGTTTTGACAACAAAGGAGACATACGCTCCTTAGAGCCCATGGGAGCGTAGCCAAACATTATGCAGGTCAGGAAACATGGATGTCACAACTGACTGATCAACTGGAGTTTCAATTCCTCAAGCCACACTGCCTTACGGAGTAATCTAGGTCACAATTTCTGAAAGTTTTATGGTGCTATTTAAGTAAATATGTTCATTTATGAACTGACTATTTTGAGAAAAGATCACACTGATATTCTTCCTTTTAAGCAGTGATTGTATAGCTTCTACTTTAGTAAAATAGAGGTTGTACCAGCGGTTACCCACTGCTGACCGATGCTTAATGATGCCTCTGAGTGGCTATATAACATAATGTGGAATAATCAAAATCTACTACAGATAAGATCATTGGTGGAGTATAAACTCGTTTACTGTTAGTGACCCACCTGCAACAGTGAAGGAGAAACTAAACATTAGGTAACCCACACTTCTCTACCTCAGCCAGGGAAAATAATTAAAGAAATATTTTATGATCATTCCTTGCTGAGATTTACATCAACCTGTGAAATTCATAATCTGTATCTTTAATCCATCATTCAAATTCACATGAAGAAACTGGCCTTATTTCTAGTACAACATGAAGCTCACCTTTTCTGTTTTTAGAACAGAAAAGGTTTCAAATGCCAAGAAACCATACTGCCCAAGTTAGAAACCAGGTATGTAAAGTGGTCAATGTTGCTCACCTGTTTTTCAGACACTTCAATTGGCTCCTTCAGGACGATCCAGATGACGCTTTCGTGTAGCGGAGGTGTGGTTAGTGATCCGAGGTAGGTCCAGTAGTGAAGGCTGCTGGGTAGGAGGCACTTGGGGTTGAAACCCTTGAAATTTGTGATGCTGTCCTGTAACAGAAACATCCAGACAATATAGCTTATATAATATTGCAATAACGCACCTTGTAGGACATAATTTTTATATACAATAAAATAAGCCAAGCAGGCTGCTCACTTTATACTTCACCATGTACAGAACATCCGTTATCATGTGGAGCCATCTGTGGTCATCACCTGTCTTACATGACAGAAGGATATATTTTTATACACAGATGCATGTGCCAGATAAGAAGTTCTCACATATTAATAACTTAGACATTATTATGGTTTCATATGATTATTTGCATTAGACAATAAACAAAACACTGTCACATAATTTGGTATTTAGAATTTTTAAAATCTCCTGAATCGCTACCCACATTCTACCACACACACACACACACACTCTGAATGAGCAAAGACTTCTAGACTACATACAGCACATTCTGCTTTCACATGTGTGCACTCAGCACACACTTCAGAACGGACATCAAACATTCGCATCAATGCAAAATAAAAATAAAGGAGAAAGGGGCATGAGGACAGAAGATGGGACTGCACCTAAGAGAAAAATCTTACTTCTAAAAAGATGCCAAGGACAGCGAGACCATCGGGCGCAGTTGATGCCTCTCCAAACGTTTTGTACTTGACAGCATTCCAGTGAACTAAATGAAGCTAGAGGTGAGGAAACAGAAGAAAAAGACTAAAATTAATTTAAGTCATCGCAGTCCTTTCTGTGTGCCTGTGTGCTTGTATTTTTCACACAAGTATGTATCTTTTTGTAGACTGTAATTCAAACAAATTTATGAAATTTTTTTGTGCAGTAAAAATAATGACGAAAGTTTGCACCAAATAGTGACATAAACAAATGCAATACTTGTAATTTCTGTATGTTACCACATACACTTTTATCACTGTACACACCCTATTCAAATGTGGTTATCCTGCATTTGGCTATGAGATAGAGAGATAGTACAGTATTCTGATCCAGCGGAAACTGACCTCAGATGCAAAGCCGGTTCCTGAAACAGTGTGTTCAGAGCCTTCGCATCCTTTTCCACCCCAGTGGAAGTGGAATTGTTTCAGTCTGTAGGGGTTGTCAAGAGGGCCTCCTTTGATCACTGTGGGAGATTCAGAGAGATGTAGAGGAAAAACCAAAAAAGAAGTGTTGGCATTTGTATACAAGCACTCCCCCATACCCCTTATTGAGTTTCTCTTTACAATATTGTTAAGATCTTTGACATATAGTGTTTAATGCCCAAAAATCATCTTTTGGCTGCTCCTTTTAGAGGATCATCTGCCTCCATTTCACCCTATCCCCAGCATACTCCTCTGTCAGACCAATCCTCTGCGTGTCCTCTTTCACTACATCCATAAATCTTCTCTGTGGTCTTTCTATTTTCCTCCTGCCTGGCAGCTCTGTATTCGACATCCTTTGTTGAATGTATTCACTATCCATCCTCTGCACATGTACAAACCATCTCAGCCTTGCCTCTATAAATGTCTCCAAACTGCTCAACCTGAGGTGTCCCTCTAATGTGCTCATTTCTAATCTTGTCCATTCTGGCCACTCCCATTGAAAATATTAATATTTTCAACTCTGCCATCTTCAGCTCTGCCTCCTGTCTTTTTGCTAGTGCAACTGTTTCCAAACCACACATCATACCAGGTCTCACTACCAACTTGTAAACCTTCCCTTTCACTCTTGCTGCTATCGTTCTGTCACAAACCTCCCCGGCACTCCACCCTGCCTGCACTCTCTTCATCTCTCTTGCCTCCACCTCTCCAGACCCTCTTCCATGTGCTCCCTCCTCTTGCTACAGATTATAATATCATCTACAAACACAGTCCACGGAGACTCCTGCCTGATCTGTCACCCCCACCGTACACCTCACCTGTCTCAGTGTCCTCATGCATGTATGGCACCACCCTCATATACTTTTCTGCTACTCTCGACTTCCTCATGCAGTACCACAGTTCCTCTCTTGGCACCCTATCACATGCTTTCTCTAGAACCACAAAACAGTACAACTTCTGACCTTCTCCATGGTGCCCTAAAATGACTTCTTGTAACCATAGTCAAAGTAAAACGAAAATTTATTTAAAATATCTATGTGGGCATTGGAAAAACTGCTTTCACTCAGAACACATCACAGAGCACCCTTTGTGTAGCATCACGCACACAATTGACGTGATGAGTCAACCTGGTAGCACCCAGCAGGCTTTCAACCATCAAATATGTCAGTCAACACTGATATGAGAGCAGTCCACCTTGTCACCTTTCACATCTATCAGACCTAGGTGGCACGAACTTGAGATGCAAATAGCCAGTCCTATGCAAAATAAAGATTAAGGTATTTTTAAATTTGCTTTTCGGATTCACTTGCCAACCAGGGCACAGAGTAACTTTAATCTATTTCATAAAGAAAAGAGGAGACCATGCAGACTGTTTAAAGGGCCTGTGCTCTGCACAGCTGCATATGCACTTCTTCACTAGTCTTATGATTGTTATTCATTGTGATGCAGCTGACATCGTTATGACAAAACAGATCAGACGAGTCAAGGTCACATTAGCTATGTAGGACTAGAACAGAGCAAACCTTTCTCTTTTCCATCTTAAAAACAAGAATGTTAACATTTTAAAAAAAATTGTTCTAAGATATTGTTGTAAATCCTGACCCTGGCACAGCTACAATTAATTTCTGCCTGAGGAAAGAAAAACATAAATGACGTACAGTTATGACTGGTCTTAAATGATGTCAACCACTATGAATTAAGTTATTCATAGTGGTTGCTCAGTGTGTACCAGTCTCAATATAACCATGTGTACATTCATGGCAAACAAACAGCAGGTTTAGAGGATTTGTGTATCTCATTTGAACTACAGAGAAATGTTGTTGATATTGTAGTTGAACAGCGGGTCTTTTGTTTCATTAAATATTTCAGTAACAGCTGCTTTGTGCTTCGCGATCACCATCAGAGCTAAACAGACTACATTTCCGAGCTTATTATTCATGGTAATGTCAGGGTGGTTAACATGGATCCACCCAGTGATAAAGATAAATACTGTCATCATCACACTGAGATCACCCGAACATTATTATATTTCTTGTCCAGCAGACAGATAGTCATGCAGTTACGTGCTGGCTGCGCTTTCCTGCAACATCATAAGAGATTTACTTGCAAACTGTGAGAATAATCAGCTTAACACATGGTTTGTGCTCTCTAAAAATCAAAGGAAGGATTATTGAAAGTAAACTTTTAGCAGAGATTTCCCCTCATGTAACTGGCAACACAAATAAGACTCAGGATAAAGTTTATCTTCAACTGCTATTATAGGTGCAGTTATATAATCTAAAACAGATATGGGCATGTCCTCTACTCACATAACCCTTGTCACTACAACAGGGAAAAGTGAGAGCAGAATAGATTTGAAGTAAGTCCAAAAAAAAAATAAAACTACAGGAATGTCAAAACACCATTTTCTCACCTGAACGATCATCTGAGTCATTAAACTCCACAACTACGGAGTGTCCATTGTTGGAGATGTTAATGGAGGTACAGTGGTCATAATTTATGATCATAGGGTCCAGACTGCGGTCACGTGAAGCCTCATTAGGGACTATGTCAATCGGGGATTGCCGGCTCCCCTCAGCAACGGGGTAGTTTTTATACCATACAGAAGGACCTATGGAAAGAGACATGTAAAAAAAAACAAAAAAAAACCAAACGCCCACATTTACAGCACACACACACAATTCTGCAACCACAATGATCTGGACTAGATCTGTTAGAGTGTCCCCTGCCAATAAAACTCCAATAAAACAAGTGGAGTCTTCCCAGGTCACAACTAAAGGTGAGTGACACCATCTAAACAGGTACCAATGGAATTCAAATTTGAATGCCTCAGAGACATGAGGACAATGTAGCACAGTCCAGAGCACCTTGGCTTAAAAACACTGGACACAGCACAAATTTAAAAAAAATTCCCCTCTCGGTAACTCAAAACAAATTCGACTGGAATGTCAGTTAAGGTGAAAGCGGTTATCCCTTTAAGCGTGGGGGGTTAATCTCGC
Organism: Pterophyllum scalare; assembly: GCA_024447675.2. Lineage (NCBI taxonomy): Eukaryota > Metazoa > Chordata > Actinopteri > Cichliformes > Cichlidae > Pterophyllum > Pterophyllum scalare. The sequence continues at coordinate 69,557 of JAMQGT020003148.1, read as the reverse complement.
ATTAACAGCCGTCTTTAACATCTGAGCACTGTGCTCGGCTGAGCAAATATTCCAGCTAAATTGTTAATTGGCTCCACGCAGGAAAACAGTGCCTGCAATATCTTACCGTCCTCCTTGCCATACCCCCAGTGTCGTCCCGTCATTGTCCCCGTCCGTAGGTTCAAGTCGGACCAAGCTGCACTTCGGTGCGCACGTGAAGGACAGGTGCGGACCTCAGCAGGTATAGCTATTCATGAGGGCAAAGGGGATGGGCAATTATCCCCCTTTTGACACGCCCACACACACGCGCACAGTGGTTGCATGCTAATGAGACACAAACTTCGACACACTTCATTAAAAGTAAAAAAAACAAAACAGACTTGACAGAACAATTTGCAAAATCAGGAATGTGACTGAGACACTAAAATCTGAGCTTTGGCTGCTTTGGGGAATAGTTTAAATCGTTCACTGAACAGTTTGTGCTTGTGGTATAACAGAAGAATTGTCTTTTTCAGAATTACAGTCAGTGTCTTGTATAAAGCACTTTATTTTGTCACTGTACAAACTGATAAAACTCCTTCAAAACTATTGCTAGTTTTATTCAGTTTGAAACTGCAAATATCTGCTTTTTTCTTGATAAATCTGGTTTCAGTTTCTCAGGCATGATTTATTGCTTTTTCTTTATCTTGAATAAAGAAATAAGCAGAAGAAAATGGATGGATAGCTGGATCATAAGAAATGTAAGGTTAAGAAATACACTTTGATTCATTGGGGCAATGTTTCACTGTTATCTGACATATAAGGAATATTCAATTAACTGAGCAGGTGAGCCACATTAATCAGTAGTAAATAAAATAAAATATTAATGTATCAGCGTAATTGTATTGCCCTTGAATGTGTGGATGACAGTCTGCGTAGTTAAACTACTTTACTGGAGTTATTGCCCCAAGTATAAGCCAGTTTATTTTTATCTTAAATGAATGCCCCTCGAGGAATCTGTGAACACCACTGCTTTCACGAAATGCTTAGATTTCTTTAATAAGTAGTCAGCCACATCCTATATTTATATCCCATAGATTAGTAATATTTAATTTGTGCAAATAATATGCATCAGTATTTGTTGTTAATTTTTGTTAGATGTCGGGTCCATTGTGTCAACATCATTCAAATACAATTAATAGTTAAATTGTTTATTATATTCATTATTAATCTGAAGGCTGACATATTATATATAACATGTAACATAAATATGCAAATACAAACGTGGGTAAAATTCAGAATCAGAATTAATAAATCATTTTATTTCACATGCAGAGCACATAGCCACACATGCAACAAACAAGCAGTTATTTACACCACTGATTTTGATGTTTATTTGTTTTATCTGTTCACAAACCTGTTAATTCTAACACAATATTAATTATTATAAATCCGGATTATCTTTTAATTTGCGTCGAAAGTGCGAGAGCGGATTTACACGCGGGCACTCTTGGTATCGAATCTGCCGTTGAGGAAGTAAATATACGTCCGTGAACGTCACTCATTACAGAGGTGTCATGGCATCCACCAAAGCATCGAAAGAGCAAAAATACGACCGGCAGCTCAGGTTAGTTTTAACAGCGACGCATTTTCCACAAATGAATAACATCTCTTTAGCTAAATGTCGCGAAAACATTACGTGAGAGCTCACAGCAGAAACGTCGTTGAGGGAAGACTGCTGAAGTTAACTAGCATTAGCTTGCTGTGTGGGTTACAGTTGAAGTAGGCACCGGTGGGCTAATGCTTTAGTTAGCTATAAGGCGGGTGTGATGGGATGCTCTGTGTGGGCTCGGTCTTGATGGTTTAACAGCTGTAACCATACAGGGCTGCGGATGCGGGAGAAGCTTTCATACCAGCATTCGAGTTGTTCCGGGAAAGTGGTTCACTGTGTTTGTGCAGCAGCTGAAGATGAATGCTATGCTGTGCTGTGTGCTTTCAGGCTGTGGGGTGACCACGGCCAAGAAACACTGGAAAATGCACATGTGTGTCTCATCAACGCCACAGCAACTGGGACAGAGATACTAAAGAACCTCGTACTTCCAGGTGAACACATGCACCTCTGCGTTGATGACAGTGCTGCAGGTGCTGATGAAAACATCTGTCTGACTGAATCAATTTTTCTGTGTGTCAGGTATTGGAGCATTCACCATAGTAGATGGGCACACAGTTGCAGGGGAAGATGTTGGAAACAAGTAAGTTGCCACTTTAGGCTGATAAGTATTTTAATGTCAGTTTTACTTGTGTGCTTGCAGCTGATCTCTTAATCTTGTCTTGCAGCTTTTTCCTTAGCAAAGACAGCATTGGGAAGGTATGCATTGCTGGCATAAGTGTAAATATTTACACACAGACACACAAGTTCCAGTTTGTTCCACCAGCTTTCTGTCTTTTTGTTGAAAAAATATTGTTTATTTGCATATTTATATGTGATCTTTTCTGCGTTTATGCATTGCAGAACAGAGCGCAGGCAGCCACTGAACTGCTGCAAGAGCTGAACAGTGATGTCTCTGGAAACTTTGTTGAGGAGGTTGGTATTGTTTCTGTTCCAAGGCAGTCTTGGCTGTTTGTAATGTGTATTGTATGCTGTGTAGTGATATGGCAACATGGGTACACACAAACTACCTAGCTGAATTTAATTTAAGTTAGATGAAATTCATCTTTCAAAATGTTACTAATTTTCAGTGGGAATTTTAAACAAGCAGTGTTGTGCATAGTGTGATGTTGAAATAGAATCTATGAATACAAAATATAGTTTGTGAATTTATTAGTATTATCACTTTGATCCTTCTTGTATTTTCTGCCATTCATGCAGAGTCCGGACAAGCTTCTGGACAATGATCCAGAGTTTTTCCACAGGTTTACCATAGTCATTGGTGTCCAGCTGCCAGAAAGGTATGGGTTAGTCCTAATCTTTGTATTCAATTACAGTACTGTGCAAAAGTCTTGAGCCATCCCTTATTTCTTTATATTTTGATCGGGAAATGGAAAATCGATGCATTGATTTATTGAAACATGAACAGACATACATAAAAATACAGCATATGAGGCAATTTTGAAAGTCAATATTTGGTATGACTGCCTTTTATTCTTTAACACACCCTGAACTCTCTTCTCCAAACTTTCTTGTAATTACTTTTAAGTAGTCTTTAGGAGTAGTTCTCCAGGCTTATTGGAGGACATTTAAAGCTTTTCTTTGCATGTTGGCTGCCTATTGTTCCGTTCTTTGTAAAGAGAACCTAAAAAAATGTTGAGGTCCCGGTTCTGGGGAGGCCAATCCATGACTGATAATGTTTCACTGTGAGTTTTTATATCCTGGTATGCTTTTACTGTGTTGGCAGTGTGTTGAGTTAGGTGCCTTTTTTATGCTTGAATGATTCATAGGTCAGTGTTAAATGGCTTAACACAAAAAAATCTTCTGAAAATGGTCAGGTACAATGACTGGACTGAAAATGAGTGAAAAACCAGCCAATTTCTGAAGAAAAATGTTTAAAGACTTTCAGAAAGTCTGGAGAACTACTGCTCAAAACCATTTGGGGGGAAAAAGAGACAAGCAAGACTCGCTCCTTGAAAGCTAAATGTTTCAAGACTGTGGCACAGTACTGTAATACTGTAACAAGGAGTTGATGAAGAAAACTATGACAGCCCATTATTCATTTATTTGTGGAAAACATTCACATACACCTATTGCAAGATTGTTCACATACATTAAACTTCTTTGTTGGGCTGCTTTTAATATATTTTTTCCTTTTGTGTAAACTGTCAACTCTTCTTGACTAAAGTTTTAGGACTGGCTTAATTTTCTCATTGGTCTAAATATCATCACATCTTTCAAATCCAACAGCACGTGTTTGAGGCTCAGCTCAGTTCTTTGGAGTGCCTCTGTACCTTTCCTTGTCTGTAAAACCTATGGCCTCGTGGGCTACATGAGACTGGTGGTGCAGGAGCATACAGGTGACTGTCTTTTAGTAGCAGTTTCCTTGTTTAAATCATTTCGCTTTCATACACTCATGCATTTTACAGTCTCGACATACCTCAGTTGGTGTTAGAAATGGAAATGTCTAACTTGTCAGCTCATGGTTCCGTGATACATTAACATGTCATGATTTACACAATATAAGAGTATTGACATGATACTGGCAAACTGATATTTTTCTGTCTCTTGTCAGTGATTGAATCTCACCCAGACAATGCCTTGGAGGATCTGAGGTTGGACCAGCCTTTTGCTGAATTTCAGAACCACATTAAGTCCTATGACCTGGACAGCATGGACAAGAAGGTGTGTGCTTCATTTTTGCATGCACATCATTCAAATGATTCCAGGATCACACATCTACTCATCTTCCTTTCCATTCTTTATTTAATCTGTAGGATCACAGTCACATTCCATGGATAATCATTGTTGCTAAATATCTGGAGAAATGGCTCAGCCAGGTGCAGTATTACATTTTTCTTTTGTCTCTCTAGTGGCAAGATGTCTGACAGGCATTTTACTGTTTCTGTTCTTTAGTGTTGCTGTACAGAAGAGTGCAACTCTGGTTTTGTTATTTGTTGTTGTAGCACAATGGTCAGCCACCAAAAAATTATAAGGAGAAAGAGTCCTTCAGACAGCTCATTCGGGAAGGTATTTGTGGACCTCTGGTTGTATCCGCCCATAATTTTAGTGATTTTACTGTTCATCTTATATGTGATATTTCTTTCTTTTTTTTTTCTTTTTTTTTTTTTGTTCTCTCAGGGATCAGAAAGAATGAGAATGGTGTCCCAGAAGATGAGGAAAACTTTGAGGAAGCTATTAAGAACGTCAATACTGCTTTAAATCCAACCAAGGTGCCAAAATTAAGATGCACACACAACATGTCTCACATTTGTTCTCGTAGTTAAGTCTTCCAAGACTTGTCTTGTAATATCTGTTTCTGCAGATTCCTAGTTCTATTGAAGACCTCTTTGATAGTGAGCAGTGTAAAAACATCACAGCACAGGTTGTAAATTTTGCCCAATCTATTTTATTAAAAATACATATTTTTTTATATATATATATATTTGTTTTTTAATCTGTAGAGAATTTCTCATATGTGTATGTTTAGAGTTCGTCCTTCTGGGTGATGCTGCGAGCTGTCAAGGAGTTTGTTCACAATGAAGGAAATGGAAGCCTACCTGTACGAGGAACAATACCTGATATGATCGCAGATTCTCAGAAGTTTATCAACCTTCAAAATGTGTAAGTGGGGAAATATATGGGTGCTCACTGTGTTTAAATAAATGAGAGCAACATAAATGTAGTCAACACTTCTGTATTTCTGTTTATAACAATGCAGGACTTGATTTGACATTAATTTGTGTTTTACTACAGTTACAGGGAAAAAGCCATGCAGGATGTAGCAGCTGTTTCTAAGCATGTAGAATCTCTATTACAGTCTGTTGGAAAGGTATGGAGCAAAGCCATATTCTCACTGATGAGGAGTATTTTGTTTAGCCTCACTAGCAAAAACCTGCTTTAGGTTTGTTTTTGCCATGCCTGTGGCATTTTTTCACTTCACTCATTTATGGCACAGACATGTATGGCTAAGTGATCTTGTTATTGTTAATATCTTCATTATTATAACTTAATCATATCATGGTTACATGCACTTAACACTAGACTGACTTATACATGTAACAATGATACATATATTTATTTGTCTTCTTTGGAAACTACATAGCCAAGCTACATAGAGACTTGTTCTCCTTTTTGGTGATTCAAAGAAAGTTTTGTCAGATGGAAATTTTGGTGACTGTTAAGCTACATACATGCGGCATACATTGAACAGGAGATGGGAAACAAACGCAGAAAGCATAATGTGACATCGCAGGGGGATGATGAAATGAACATATGTATGAAAATCAAAAGAATTGGGAATTAAAATAAACCTTTTTTAAAACATAGATGTTAATAATCACTCTGTGATGATGTTTGTGCACAGTTTCATTCAGATTGGCCCACCCGTTAAGGAGAAGATGGGGTACATATGGACGTCATCATAGTATGATGCCTTTCTCTAAAAATTTTAAATTCATTCATTTCAATTCTGAATTTAATGCTTAATTAAATTAATATCTAGTGTGCAACACATCAGACCAGTTTGCTTTGATAAAGAAGCACTTGATGTGATTTTTAACAAAGCATTTTCAAAAATGTAATATCTCCTGTCTAAACTGCTGAACGCTACTAACATTTTTTAAAAGAAAATGGGGAAATATTTGATACACTCATCAAAAAAGTGATTTCATAGCATTTATTTATCACAAATACATTTGTAGATCCTTCATCTGTGTTCAAACAAGTTTAACTCAGCCAAACGGGATTAAGCTGTTAGCTGCTGCTTTTTCTGTCGGAAATGGTGTCATGTGTCTTCCCTCTTAAGTCTTGCATCCAGCCGTGATATGAGTAAGTTATAGAATTCAGTAGTTTGTTCTCACATTCTCAGTATGGTTAAAAGTTGCACCATTTAATTTGACTAAAAAGTGGATTTCCACTTACTCGTGTTTACCTTTTCTTTTTCACTAGCCACCAGAAAGCATCCCTGAGAAGGACATCAAACTGTTCTGTAAGTACTCTGATCTACTCTGTTTGCCTGTGGGCATGTGCGTTTGTGGGCACTTGAAAAGGGGAATATTTGCCCTGTGTGTTTTTGAAGATGTTCAGTTTTTGGTCAACAGGTTTGCACACTTCACAAGAGGAATTTTGTATTTGTAAAATTTTCATATGAAAAGTACCATGTCTGTCGTGTTTGTTTTCTGACATTAAAGTCTTTATTTCCTCTGAGCCTGGCTACTTTTTAGGATGTGTAATGCTGTTACCTCTATGAGAACTCATTAGTACTCAGAAGTATAGGCTGATGTGTTCTCTTTGTGACTCTTGCTTCATCTGTAGGAAGTCAGTTCCTAACTGTAGACATTTGTGTTTATCTAGGTAAGAATGCGGCCTTCCTGCGGGTGGTACGCTGCAGGTCTCTAGCTGAAGAATATAGTGTGGATACAGTAAATAAAGATGAAATCAGTAAGTTGGGGATTCATTTTCTTTTAGAGTTAAACCGTTCTGCCCTGTTCATTCAAAATTCTTGTGTTGGAACCACATCATGCTCTTAAGTTACAAACAGTGCATAGTTGCATATTAACATCAGCTGTGTCTCCACAGCCTCCTGCATGGACAGTCCAGATAGCGAGATGGTCTTCTACCTCATGCTTCGGGCTGTTGACCGTTTCTATCAGCAGCACTCTCGCTACCCAGGTATGACACATTTTAACCTCACCTTGACAAGGAACGTAATTTGGATAAAGGTTTTGATATGTAAATATACTGTAAAAAATTACAAAATTACTACAACATTAAGATGCTCAACCAGTTTGCACACGGTCAGCATTACACTTAGATGCTTTTATCACTTGTTTGATGAGGTTTTGTTTGGTTGGTTGTTTTTGGATGTTGGAACTATGTAGGCAAAAAAAAAAAAATCATCATCCTAACTGCTCTGGGGAGGCTGCAGGTATGGCAAGAAAAAGGCTTGCAGGGTGTATCAATATTATGTTCTTGCACCTGCAGAAAAGGTGTCCTTTATTACACCACTGCTAGTACTGGGTTGGACCCTGTTTTGCCTTCAGAACTACCTTAATGCTTTATATAGACATGATAGCATCACACAGTTGTTGCAGATTTATTCGCTGCTCATCCATGATGAGAATCTCCCATTTGACAAAGTCCCAAAGGTGCTCTGTTGGATTGAGATCTGGTGACTGTGGAGGCCATTTGAAGACTGTGAACTCAATGTCATGTTCAAGAAACCAATTTTAGATTATTTGAGCTTGTGACATGGTGTGTTATCCTCTTGGAAGCTGCCATCAGAAGATGGGTGCACTGTGGTCATAAAAAGATAACATGATGTGCAACGACACTCAAGCTGAGGGGTTTAAGCGATGCTCTATTGGTACTGAGGGACAGAAAATGTGCCAAGAATATATCCCCCTACACCATTACACCACCACCGTCAGTCTGAACTGTTAGATCCATGCATTCATGTTCTTTGCACCAAATTTTGAGACTGTCAATTGAATGTTGTCAGCAGAATTTGAGACACATCAGGTTAGGCTGATCTTCTGTTCAATTTTGGGGACCCTGTGTGAACTGTAGTCTCAGTTTCCTATTCTTAGATGACACAAGTTGCATCCAGTGTGGTCTTCTGCTGTAGACCATCTGCTTCAGTGTTTGATGTGCTGTGCATTCAGAGATGTTCTGCATACCGTGGTTATAACAAGTGGTTATTTGAGTTTTTGTTGCCGTCCTACCACACTGAAGAAGCCTCGCCATTCTCCTCTGACATCAACAAGTCATTTTCTCTCAGAGAACTGATGCTCACTGGATATTTTCTCCTTCTGACCATTCTCTGTTAACCCTAGAGATGGTTCTGTGGAAAATCCCAGCAGATCAGCAGTTTCTGAAATCTCAGAACAGCCCGTCTGTCACCAACAACCATGTAACATTCAGTATCACTTAAACTGACCTTCTTTCCCCTATTCTAATGCTCAGTTTGAACTTGACCATGTCTGCATGTACAGTGGTGTGAAAAAGTGTTTGCCCCTTCCTCATTTCCTGTTTTTTTGCATGTTTGTCACACTTAAGTTTAGTTTCTGAACATCAAACCTATTTAAACAATAGTCAAGGACAACACAAGTAAAAACAAAATGCAATTTGTAAATGAAGGTGTTTATTATTAAAGGTGAAAAAAAATCCAAACCATCATGGCCCTGTGTGAAAAAGTGATTGCCCCCCTGTTAAAACATACTATAACTGTGGTTTTTCACACCTGAGTTCAATTTCTCTAGCCACACCCAGGCCTGATAATTGCTACACCTGTTCTCAATCAAGACATCACTTAAATAGGAGCTGCCTGACACAGTAAGGTCCACCAGAAGATCCTTAAAAGCTACACATCATGCCGAGATCCAAAGAAATTCAGGAACAATTGAGAAAAAAAGTAACTAAGATGTATCAGTCTGGAAAGGGTTATAAAGCCATTTCCAAAGCTTTGGGAATCCAGTGAACCACAGTGAGAGCCATTATCCACAAATGGCGAGGACATGGAACAGTGGTGAACCTTCCCAGGAGTGGCCGGCCGCCCAAAATTACCCCAAGAGCGCAGCGACGACTCATCCAAGAGGTCACAAAAGACCCCACAACAACGTCCAAAGAACTGCAGGCCTCACTTGCCTCAGTTAAGGTCAGCGTTCATGCCTCCACCATCAGAAAAAGACTGGGCAAAAATGGCCTGCATGGCAGAGTTCCAAGGAGAAAACCACTGCTGAGAAAAAAGAACATTAAAGCTCGTCTCAATTTTTCCAAAACACATCTTGATGATCCCCAAGACTTTTGGGAAAACATTCTGTGGACCGATGAGACAAAAGTGGAACTCTTTGGAAGGTGTGTGTCCCATTACATCTGGCCTAAAAGGAACACTGCATTTCAGAAAAAGAACATTATACCAACAGTAAAATATGGTGGTGGTAGTGTGCATGGTCTGGGGCTGTTTTGCTGCTCAGGACCTGGAAGACTTGCTGTGACAAATGGAACTATGAATCTGCCTGTCTACCAAGAGATCCTGAAGGAGATGTCCGACCATCTGTCGTGCATCTCGAGCTGAAACGAACTTGGGTTCTGCAGCAGGACGACGATCCTAAACACACCCACAAGTCCACCACTGAATGGCTGAAGAAAAACAAAATGAGGACTTTGGAGTGGCCTAGCCAAAGTCCTGACCTGAATCCTATTGAGATGTTGTGGTATGACCTTAAAAAGGCCGTTCATGCTCGAAAACCCTCTAATGTAACTGAATTAGGACAATTGTGCAAAGATGAGTGGGCCAAAATTCCTCCAGAACGCTGTAAAAGCCTCATTGCAAGTTATCGCAAACGCTTGGTTGCAGTTGTTGCTGCTAAGGGTGGCCCAACCAGTTATTAGGTTTAGGGGGCAATCACTTTTTCACACAGGGCCATGATGGTTTGGATTTTTTTTCACCTTTAATAATAAACACCTTCATTTACAAATTGACTGATTGTTTAAATTGGTTTGATATTCCGAAACACTTAAGTGTGACAAACATGCAAAAAAACAGGAAATGAGGAAGGGGGAAACACTTTTTCACACCACTGTATAAGCAGATGCATGCACACAAGCAAGGAGGAGGAAAAGACCAAGCAGTGTGTTTGTGTTACTTTCCCAGCTTAGCAATTGAACCTACAGCTTAGATAGTGGTCAAATTATTTGAGCTGAGCTAGTGAAGAGAGATGTACATAAATGAACTGTTGAACAGGAGAACCTGACAAAGTGGCCAGTGAGTGTATGTCAAGTCTGATTTTACTTCCTCCTGATGCCAGAACACAGAAATAGAATTGATTCCTTTAGTCTCAAGCCTTTTTTCTGTCTTTCCTCTCATTAGGTGTTTATAACTACCAGGTGGAGGAGGATATCAGCAAACTGAAGCTCTGTGTGAACAGCCTACTGCAGGAGTACAGCCTCAACGTCAACATCAAAGATGATTATATCCATGAGTTGTAAGTCAAAGGCAAAGCTGAATTTACTGTTTGGAATGATCGTTTAAAGACTTCCTTAAACATATATTTATTTACTCTTTTTTTTTTTTCTTCTTTCTTACCCACAGTTGTCGATATGGAGCAGCAGAACCACACACAGTTTCTGCTTTTTTGGGAGGTAAAGTTTTGATTAATCCCTGCAGCATTTCTCCCTAAAACAATCCTGATAAATAAGACATATAGTTAAAATCTTTCAATATGTTTTATTTTAGGATCAGCTGCTCAAGAGGCCATAAAGATCATCAGCCACCAGTTTGTGCCATTTAACAACACTTTCATTTACAACGCAATGTCACAGACGTCAGCCACATTGCGTTTGTGAGTAGGGTTACTGAAGCCACTTACAGAAAATAAGAGAAATATGGTGTAAGGATAAATGGGGTGTAATAAATCCAGCTGCACATTGGGATTTGAACAAAGAAAGCAGTTTTCTCAGATTTGAATGTGGCTATTACAAAGATGTATACATGTAAACCTGTAAGTGCTGAGAAGAAGACCATTTAGACTAAACTGTCAGTTCATAGCACTTCAGCTTCTTCTCAAGGGTCTTGAAATGGAAAAAAAAATCAAAATCTCACCCATGGAGACTTTCTTTAGACATTTTCTGTTAAGCTGCCCTTTTTGCCAGAAATGAAACTGTCAGATTCAAAAACCTCCATGTAGTATTTTAATCTGAAATTCAGCATTTATGGATGATGTATTACAATGTAGCACCACTTTGTATTCATTAGTCACAGTTGTCTTATTGTATTTTGAAAATAAGTACTTGTAGTGTAAAACTGTCATGTATTGCTATAAAACATTAAATGTTTTATCTGAATTTTTTTTCTTTTTTTTTATGTCAGTAATTTCTTTTTTGTAAGTTTAAAGAAATGATTTGTCTTCAGCTCACTCGCCAATCTGACTCACACATGGTTTCAACTCTGGAAAACACTTCAAGTTACTTTCTGTCTTGTTTAACAAGGATTTCAGTGATTTTTTTTCTTAATAAATGTTTGATGACAAACATGTGAGCTTCTTGAGAGGCCTGTAATGTGACTTACCCCCTGGCAAGATCCACATGCACCCACCTTAATTTTTTTTTTTTTAAATCAAAGTTTGATAACATTACCTTTACTTAACACTAGATGGTACTCTTCTGTGCTTTACCTTTTTTTTTGGTCATCGTGTTGTTGCACATTTATTCAACATTCCTGCACAGTGACAAATACCTGAATGCTGACCTTTAGATGCAGATTGATTTAATCCCCTGTAGGATGTTAAAAAAACTTGTAGCGTTAATGATTAGCTAGTATGTTGTTTCTCGGCAGCTCTTTTTAGACTGTGCCATGTAGAGGGCACTAATCTTTCTTCAAGAATGATCTAATATGTAGCACAGAGTCCTGTGAGATAATTATGTGATGTAACTGCTGCACTGGTTAAAGGTTTTTTTTTTCCAGACTTGAGCTTGAGCAGACCTGCCCCCCCCCCCGTAGATATCCGTCACAAACTCTCACACTCATACCCCCGTCACTGTCTGAGAAGGATGGAGCAAGTTGCCAAAACCTACTCTGGCCATTTTCTAAATCAGGAGTTTGTCCACTGCCTCTTAAAGATTACTGCGGGTCCATCCGCTAAGACTACCATGTTGTAGGAGTTCCAGGTTTATTAGTGCAAACAGAATGTTCTCCTTTTTTGTAAAATAGGAGATTAACTACTGACTGAAGACTAAAATCAGACTTCATGAACATTGTGTATTATTGGTCATTTTATCCCTCAGTTGCATGAGGCATCTGTCGGTAGGATTTTGTCTAGTTTCACTCTCCTGAGATTGAATTCTAGTAATCGCCTGCCCAATTTTGTGCAACTCTGTGCTACAGATTTCTTTGGTACAGATTTTTATATTTCCAAAAACAATAAGTTTAACTTTTATGCTGTTAAAAATTCACCTGTGCTTTCATGAGGTCACCGTTACTTAAAAAGTGGTAACCAGCATGTTTTCATCCAGTTTATTTACAGGTGTTCATCCTAATGTATAACTTTCAGTGCTGGTTATACCGCGATGTGTTCAGTTCTGCTTCATACTGTCAGAGTTTCGACAGTAACTCGTGTGTCTCCTTGTAACCCAAGGCCCCCACTCATGTAAGGATGGTGACTGATAAGAGATTACAGAAACAAACAAGCAAAGAGCTTTTTATCTGGCACAACAGACCAGCCGTTTGTCTTTTGAAACCTTTTTTTTGTGTTTAGTGTTGTGTTCATAGAGTACAAAAAGTTAAGTATTTATAGCATAAAAAATTACAAGACATGCTGCAATAAAGGGAAGGATAACAGCAGAACAGCTCTGAAATGTAACTTAATACCACTATCTTAAAAAAACAAACAAAAAAAAAAAATTTATTCCAGTTCAGTTAAAGAAGGACATTGTCTTCTAAGAAAAATTGTTTCTGCCTCAACACAGGATTCTTAAATAAGATATACAGTTTTGTGAACAGTGGTACACAGTGTAGTTGCACAGGCGCACATAGCACACTGTCCTCCTTTTGTAGTACTATGTTTGCTCTTCAGTTACCTGCTGATCTGTCGGATGTATTGATGGTTTTGAAAAGAACTGCAACTGCAATATTTAAATTCCTCAGTGAAACCATTGGAAACAAATTAGGCTCTTGAAACATATGTTAACCTAAAAATCAGGAAAGTTATGACTGGATAACATAAACCCAACGGTATTGCATCCTTACTGACCCTTTTTGACATTGTAGCAAACAACTGTGACCAGTGTGATCACAAGATTAGAATTTAAAATTTAATGATATCTGTTGCATACATGGATTATCGGGACCTCCGGTTCCTGACTCAGCTTGCAGCTGCTTTATCTTCAAGCTGCAGCAGAGGCCCCACAATGGAGTTGTGAGCTTGATAGGGGCAGCAGGGCGATGGAGGTGGTCGCTAATGCTAAAATCAATCTGTAAATGAATGGCAAAGCCTGCAGGAGGGCCACTCCACCAACAATGATTCTTGCTGGAAGCTTCTAGCAATAAACGGAGAGCAAGGGCAGATTGAACCGCATAAGTCAGCGTAGGGAAATGAAGAAAACTGCACAGTAAAGGTGGCAGATTGATGGGCATATCTCCCGCAAAGACGGGGGATCACTGTCCTCTTTGTCACAGAAAATGTCATTGGATAAAAGGTTGCATTTAGCACACACATCATTAACAAAGTCAAAGAAGAAGAGTGAAAGCAGTGAGAAGTGACAACATGCAGAGCTTGAGGATAATATTCTCTGATGGCTTGTGGCTGTTACTTTGAATGATTTACCTGGCAGATATCCAACTAGTTCACCTCCCTGTGAGGCCCAGGCTGAATTAAAAACAGTGCAGAGTGGAGTATTCACTGTGTTTGCAGGAGGACTGCAGGAGGCCGGTATACTTTAAACCTCCTAGGGGTCTGCTGAGGGTACTCTTCATTCTTCCTCTAAACAGATGACGCTGCACGCTCAGATGTAAGACCTGTGCTTTCTGAGAATGTACCTAACTTATATTTCAGTATCTTGTTGATTGACTAGTGTAAATGCGTCATTTTTGATGAAAGAGCTATAAAGCTTGTTCAGTTGTGCAAAGCAAGCTTGGAACTGTGTTCCTGGAAACAGTCAGATGGTTTGTTACACAGAATCACCTGTAACGTCGTCCTTCAAAGGTTTTAGGAAAAGAAAAACCGTTGTCTATCAGTGTGTACCAGTTACATTAAGCGGCTCCCACGGGCCAAAAACATGCTTGTTAGTTTACCTGGTGATTATAAAATGGCTGTAGGTGCATATGTAGGTGTGGTTGTCCTAGCCCTATGATGGATGAGCCACCTATCCAGGGTACCTACTTCTAACTTGTGGCAGCTCTGATAAACTCCAGCCTTCGCACTACCCTGAGCTGGATACGTGGTTAAGAAAATGGATGGCTGCAATTAAATACAGTTTCAAGATTCACAACTGCATTTTTGGAGACTATGTTTTGCATCCACAAAGCTTGGTGGGATGCCCCTGGCCCTGCAATTTGATTTTGCTGACCAGTTTTTAAACTTTAAGTACCAATTTAATGTGCAAAAGCTGGTTTGCCAGTGTGTTACATAAACTCTGCCTTCAGTTTGATTTCAGCCGCAGGAGTAAGTTTTGTGACGTTATCTTGCATGGTTCTGACACTGTTGTGTTGACAAAAATGAGTCCACAGACAGGCAGACTTATAAACATCCTGTCGAGTCATTAGTCGTTGTGCTAAAGGTGTTTCCAGGACCATATTTTACATGAAGACACACAAACATAGATTCCACACATCCACAGGTGCAATCAAACACCAGTGGCTTTTAAATATTATATGTTAAGACAAGAATATTTGATATGGGGAGTTACAAATATATGAAATGTTAAAAAAGAATGTGCAATAGGAGTGCAGCTCACTGGATATTTTCTCTTTTTGGGACTATTCTCTTTAAATCCTAGAAATGGTTCTGTGGAGAAAATCCCAGCAGATCAGCAGTTTCTGAAACACTCAGACCAACCTGTTTGGCACTAACAACTGTGTCACTTAAATCATCTTTCTTCCTCATTGTGATGCTCAGTGTGAACTTCAGCAGGTCATTTTGATCATGTCTACATGCCGAAATGCACTGAGTTGATTGCCATGTGATTGGCTGACTAGAGTTTTGCTTTAACAAGCACTTGAATAGGTGATTTAGATTGTTTTTAAAAATTTATTTTAAAGGCTAGCAGACACTTGTTAAATGGAACCTAGTTGGGAAAACTCATACTTTTGTCATCAAGGAAAATACAGATTAAATATATCATCAGATGTGTCTGTAATGAGCTAGTATGCTGGGATAAAATTACAACATACATCCTGAGAAGACCTCCACCTAACTCATCCAAACGTCGGGTCATGCATGTTTTTGATGTTCATCTGTTTGTGAATGAAAGGCAACATTACAATATGCAACACTGAACCTTACAACACAACTTACATGCAGCTGAATGCTGTGGCTGCAAGATCTTGATAAACTGTACAGGTATTTTTGAATGAGTCAGGACAGGTCAGAGCTTCAATGTGGCTCCTGTCAACATTTCTCTTGAGATCTGAGGTTTATAACATTGTCAGGTTATAGGCAAATTTAACTGAACTGGACTTGTAATAGAAAGAAAAATAGAAAGAAAATAACAGGTATACCAAGAAAATGCCCTCCATACAATGCCTAAATTGAGTTCCTCGATCTAGAAGGATATCTGGATATGGAATAGTCTGTGATATTTTTGTATTTGTGAAGACGTCCACTATTATCCTGTCTCAAAATAACAAAACTCATGGATGTGGATCCACTATTCAAAAAGTTAATCACATCTTTGTTGCGCCAAGCCCAGCTTCTAGTAAATCTGGTAAATTTTTGGTTCATCCTCCTAACAAACAGACAAATTATGAAACAGAAAAACTAAACCAATTACATAAACGTCTTGGTAGAGGTGATAATAATAGAAAGTATCTTGTGATGTGGCCGCATCAGCAGATGAGTTCTGAGAGCACACCCATCATAAAAAAATGTCTTATATGTTTATACACCAGTTAAAGAAAGCTCATATCGGGAGTTACAAATACATAAAAATGCAAAAGACACTGACAAGTGGGAAACAGCATCAACTATAGACCTGTAAAGATTTTTGACTGCAACTTGCACATTTGTTGACAAAAGTTTGTGAATATGTCCAAAGACAAATGGGTGACATATAAAAATTTGCCAAAATTTTCACAGTTGCCATCCATCCATCCATCTTCTTCCAATCTGGGGTCATGGGAGACTATCCCAGCTGTCACTTGGCGAGAGGCAGAATACACGCCTGGACAGGTTGTCAGTCTATCACAGAGCTGACAATTCCCACAACTGACCTTTGGTAAAAACTGAATACGGGGTGTGATAGGGGTGAGGGCTGGTATGTTTGTTTATTGTATGTACACATGTCTCATCTATTCATCTGGATTTACTTTCCATTAGCAGCTAGGCCTTGAGGGAGTCTGGAAATAGACATATCCAGATGGGGTCAGAGATTCAGTCTCCCCCCTGTAAGTTCTAACCTGGGTGTTGCCTTACACTCCTAAAATGCATACACAAATGTGTGCATACTCACAGGAGACACACACACACAGGCAATCTCAAAACTCAAACTGATATGCTGCATGGATGGTCAATCATCCTGTTTCAAGTTCAGCAAAAATATGTAAGTATTTACATTTTCAATATTCAGCTGACGCCTCTGTCCTCCTAAAAAATGACTGACAGATTTGTGTAGAAATATCTTGTACATAAAACTGTCTGCAGATGTATACGATTTACTTCAGAGGTAACACGAACGTGCTCCAGAGTGCATTCTCCAAATGTGCGTTCTTATCTCTGTCGTCGTAGTCTGACACTCTCCTCATTGCTGAGATCAGACGATGAGAAGTGAGGCAGCATGAATTACTTATGTACTGCTAGTAAGAGAAATTCACAAGTGTTTCTGCTGGGATTTGCAGTCTGATTGTTTCTTCATTGGTAAGTAGATAATATCTCATTGTATCTTTTTTAAGTAGGCATTAATGATTACAAGCCCAAAGAATTATGCCATCTTCTACGGATATGAAATGCTGTAAGTACTGAAAATTTTAAGCATTGCAACTTCCTGTTAGGTTTAGGACACAGCTTCAAGTGGCTTTTATTTTGGTTCGTCTCAGGATATTGTGTGTGCACGTATCATATTTGAATTATACCCCTGACTGTGCATGATTTCATGCATTTTCAATGTGATTCTTTTCCAAGAAAAAGATGCAAGAAGAAGAATAAGCAGAGCACTTTCAAGGGGGTTACCCCACCACACCACCACCACCCCAGGCTCAAACAGTGTTTTTCTTATAGTTATTCAGCTGGATGTGTTTGTAAAACTTTAAGCTTTATCAAGTAAGTAAGAAGAAGAACACAATTTTCTTACATGATGTACTCTTGTATAGAATATTGTACCTAAAGCCAAATCAACAAGGCTTCATGGCTGGATATATGATTGTGTTGGTTAGAACAGGGGTTTGTGCAGTGAGAAAGTCTCAGGTGGCATGCAGGACTTGCATGACAGATATTGTTTCTGTTAAGAAGCCGCTTGTATAGATTTTGGTTTCATTTCCTTCTGAAGTAAACTGGTTGCACACCATGTGGATTCAGAGGGGTGTGTGTGTGTGTGTGAAAACAAGAGGCTATTTGAGAGGCAGGAGTGTGCTCCACAGGGTAGTGTTTATGAAGAGGAGATGTTCGGGGTGAATTCCGCAGATAAGTGACATGACCTCTTGCATACGTGCTGGAGTGTGTATGGTTAATCTTAGAGCATGGGCATGGAGTTCATGGTGAAGCAGTGATACAAATCTACTATGCAAGATCAGCCTCATAGTAAGTATTCTGCTCTTGGCACATGCTTAGGAAACTGCAAAAGGTGGCAGCAGTAACACCAAGGTAAGAATCACACACACGCACACACACACACACAGACACACATTTTACGCTGCATGAGGCCCTGTACATGGTGTCAGCCACAGTTCAGATCACAGCATTACTCAGATTCCTGTCTGTAATTATACTGGCAGGCCTGATTCAGCTTTATATAAAATGGCAGGATGGTTTTGATCATCCTCAAATCCACTTAAAAAAAAAACCAACACACAGACATACACACTCACACAGAATCAAAAGAGACAGTGCTTACTCAGCTTGTAAAAGAAAAAAAAATTCAGAGTTTTGTGTTTGTGTATACATTAACTTATGCACCTGAATGTATAGGTGTATTTTGGTGTTTAGAGGTTGTGGTGTTTTTTGTTGTTTTTTTATTTGTACATTAGTGCTTGTG
This sequence comes from Pterophyllum scalare, assembly GCA_024447675.2. NCBI lineage: Eukaryota > Metazoa > Chordata > Actinopteri > Cichliformes > Cichlidae > Pterophyllum > Pterophyllum scalare. The sequence goes on along the minus strand of JAMQGT020003148.1, from coordinate 51,049 downwards.
CCTTGCATGTGTCAGCAGGCTAGGGTACACTCCAGCCACAGAGAAACTACAGAGACCCATAAACACAGCAGTGTGCCTTGGCGGGGTAGAGGAGGAGGAGGAGGAGGAGGAGGAGGAGACAGAGAGGGGGAGAGGAAGGGGGTAACCTCAACAGGGGATTGCAGCAAATATGTAGAGTCTAATCCTCTCATTAGACAGCAGGGGGTGCGTGGTGCAATCAGATTCAAGCGGGGAGTGGGGAGTGCCTTGTCGGGAGTCTGAGGCCTGGCAGAACACTGGGGAAGATGTCTGTGGCTCTAAGAATATTATCTAATCACAGAAACAGACAACCACGCACACAAATTCAGTTTCAATCACCCCAATTCAGAAATATGTCACCGGAAAACATCAGGCGGAGAGCTGCAAATGCTGACCTGCTGTTGTTTTTTAAAAGCTTCTCCATCTTTCTGATCATGTATGTGACTTTCCCCTTCCATCTCAAGGTTGAAAAGCAAAATGCGAATCACACTGTAAACATCCACAATGGCTCACAGACATTTTGCTGTCTCAGCACTGGCCTGCTTGTAGATTTTTATATTTTGACAGAGCCATATTCTCATCTAACTTGTGGCAAGAAAGTGAAAAGGTGCATTTCTGAAATCATAGAGCTATTTATTTGAAATGATTCTGTTTGGTTAACGGTCTTCAAAGGGGAGACTTTTGTTGTTTTGTGAGTTGTTTTCAGAACAAGAAATCATCAAGTATCAGTTCCAGGGTCTCTCTGTCTGCCTCTGCTCTCTCTGTAGTCTCTGTCGCCTCATAACATCACACTGCAAGCCCCCCACACACCACACACACACACACACACACACACACACACACACACACACACACACACACACACACACACACACACACATCCATCCACCACTGAGGAACGCTTTGAAGAAAGACAGAGGTTGTCTCATTTCAACACAGTTTTACATTCCATTTTCTGCAGAAGCTCCATCAACTCTGAAATAGAATATTATTTCTTTAGTTATCTATTTTAAGATGTTATTAACTGTTGAGATGGTAAATTAGCTGTAATCTCATAGTGTGATCTTCATACATGTATAATGTTGCAAGAGCACATCTATTGCACATGCATATGTTATAATGGCATCATTCTCCCTAAGCCTCCATGCTCAATAAGCAGAGCAGTAGGTTCAAACAAAAGTCATCTGTATTTGGAGCCATACAGCTAGTATAAGAAGGACAAACCATTTTCTTTCTTTCTTTTCTTTCTTTCTTTCTTTCTTTCTTTCTTTCTTTCTTTCTTTCTTTCTTTCTTTCTTTCTTTCTTTCTTTCTTTCTTTCTTTCTTTCTTTCTTTCTTTCTTTCTTTCTTTCTTTCTTTCTTTCTTTCTTTCTTTCTTTCTTTTTGTTTGAAAGCTTATTGGGATGTTTTGTGGGAGGTTATCTCTTTAGAGTTGCATGTACTAAACACGTGCAGGGCAGCTTTCCTACAACCTCACTCCCCTGCTTTCCCTTCAGCATTAGCTGAGTTGGCTTTCTTGTTAAATAATGCCAGGGAAGCTGTTCCTTCTTTTACTCTGAATGGCAGTAAAAGTTTGGAGTGATGGCAGATCCTGACCTGCATTGCCTGACACTTCTCCATCAGAAATGTACAGCAGTGCTGGATCTAGGTCATGTCCCATTGCCCAGTGCTGAGTCACTATACTAGCAGTCACTGGCCAGGCTTTGTCAGAAGACAGAGCACCCCTGTGAAGGGGAGATAAATCCATCTGCGCTGTTTTCTAAATCCTGCCTTTGCACCAACAGTTATGGTCAGAAGTTTACATCCACTCATGGCCTTTTGGGGCTTTTAATGATTTCTTTGAACTGTTGTTTTTCCAGGGTTGAATGATTTTACAGCATACATCTTTAATTACTTTAAAAACGAAAATTGGGTGCACAAGTATGAATTTATTTTGGACTTTCTCTAATCTGCACAGGGTCAAAGTATACATATAGGCTCAAAAATACACTCATTTAAATCTTTTAATAAGTGGTGCAAAGGTTCTATAATGTCTTAACTTGACAAGGCCAAGGCCTATTAACTTCTCATTAGTGATCATGATTGACTACAACTGGTAGTTTTTCTTTGCAAGCATAAAAATAATTTGTTTGGCAGCACTCATTGGATTGACCAATACTCAGAAAGATGGAAAAGTCCAAGGGTGGCAGAACACAGGAAATATAACATAAACATTGACCATGAACAGAAGTAAACCAGAACTAAAACATAGAGTTATAAAAAAATACAAATATACAAATATATTTCAAAACCCTGGGTCCTTGACCCTGGGACCATGACACCAGCCTCCCATGAACTGGAAACTGGAAGCCCCTGCTTCAAAACTGACAGCTTCAAGCTTGACTGAAGTTTGCAGTTGCCCACATGGACAAGCAAAATGCCTTCTGGAGAAAAGTGTTATGGTTAGATGAGACAAAGACTGCGCTATTTGGACATAATGACAAGTGGAGTAAAGGCGAGGCTTTCAAACTTAAGAACACTGTGCCAACTGTCAAGCATGGTGGTGATAGCATCATGCTCTGGGACTGTTTTGATGCCAGTGGTATTGGTGCATTGTACAAAGTAGATGGTATAATCAGAGGAGGAAATTCTTGAGGTGAAGTTGGAATTCTTCAACTTCACCTCAAATCAACAGCCAGATGGTTGAAACTTGGAGACAACTGGGCATTCCAACAGGACAATGATCCCAAACACAGATCAAAAGTGGGTTTGGAATGGATGAAGCAGGCTAACGTTAAGCTTCTGGAACGGCCTCCCCAAAGCCCCGACCTCAAACCTATTGAAAATTTGTGGACTATGCTTCAAAGCCATGTCTATACCAGGAAACCAGACAATTTAAATTAAATCTACCAATTCTGCCAAGAAGACAGATCAAATATTCAGCCAGAGTTATACCAGAAGCTTGCTGTATCTTTATTTTACAAGCATTTTGACTCCTCTTTCAAAATATTCACAGCTTCAGTACAAATTTTCATACAAAGAGAATCTGAAGCTGAAAAGTCTACAAATGTTTCATAACCTGTTTTCTTAAAACTAAATCAAGTTGCTAGGTTTCATTTTACTAAGTACTCCGCGTTCTGTCTGGTACAAGATATTAAAAAGCAGCGTCAATGCACAACATGAAATATTTCTTTTCTACAGTCGTTTTGACAAATGTGACTCAATAAACGGCACCATTAAAGCCATTTATGTATCACAAATGTTTCTGCGAGTCAAGATGTTATGAAGCTGTCATTGTTTTCAGTGGACATTTGGCTTTTAATGATTAACAATCATACCTGAACTGACCCCGAAGCAAGGCTGTTAATGAGAAAAATATCATCACTGGATGCCCGTAAATGGTTGACCATGACCCAGATGATAGAAAGTCAGCTCTGTAAAATGATTACCTGTTTTCCACTGTGTCTGGAAACCACAAAGAAATATCTATGGAGAGGTTTTCATTCACTTAACTTAGCAAAAAGACTTGAAATGTAGTTTATTCAGCTAATTACTTGTGTGATATTTTACACCGCAGCAACTAACCATGTCAGCCTCACAGAGAGCAATATGAATGCAAGTGTGACATCTAAGATTAAATGTTGTACTGGCTCAGTTAGGGGAGGAGGGTTAGGATAGAATATATAATCCTTATATAAATGGAGTTTAATGATTTCTTTTATACACAACAGGAGCAAGAGGCATGAAAAGTTAAACTGATCTTTACTTGCACTGTCAAATAAAATGTGAGGGTGACTCTTGTTTTTCAATGAATTTTTTTGCTAATATTGTCTAAGACAGACATTGCTGGGAAAACAGGTGTAGAACCACCAGAAAGAAATAGGTAATCCAGTAACTGAAGTTCTAAACACCACCACAACGCATTTGATTCTTGCAATGTTACATCAGATGGCTCTAGGTCATGTCTAAACTAAACCAAACCAACTGTTTCGACAGTGCAACAGTGGGATCAAAAGCCTGAAGCATTTTGTAGATGCCTTAAAGTCATTGTGTAGGGTCTTTCTCACATGTTGCAGTAGATTTATAAGTGTGTGCTCAGTGTAAAGTAGTGCAGAGCTGCCAGTGCCTGGGTGGTGGACATATGGCAACTACATGGGCCTGGGGCGTCATAGGGGGTTGAGGGGTGGAGGCACGGGACATGTATATGTGTGTGTGTGTGTGTGTGTGTGTGTGTGTGTGTGTGTGTGTGTGTGTGTGTGTGTGTGTGTGTGTGTGTTGGGGATGGATCTATGACAGAGTTTAGAGGTTTAATGAGGCATGCACAGGGTCAGTAATAAAAGGAGGTTCCAACACTTGCCCAGTGATCCTCTGTTAAGCAGGGGCCAGTGTGAAGCCCTTGTTTCTCTAGTGCAATAAAACCCCACCCAATCTATCCTTTGCATCTCAGATCTTTTGTCCTCTACTGCAGGCAAAAAAAATACTTTTACAAGCAAGTAAACATGTAATTTACCATCTAAAATGTTGAGTAATAACCACACTGAGCAATGGGAGGCTGAACTGAAACACTCTGACCTCACTTTTATTGTGTGTATTTGGGGGGTGATGTGTTTATGTGTGTATCCAGGCTAGAAAGATTCCTTTTTTATGAGTCTGTCCATCTCACTCTGAAAAAAATCAGCTGGAATTTTGTCATGTATACAAAATGAGAATATACAAAATCCTCTTTAGTATCCTTGTTCATGTTAACCACCATGCTCAAACACTGATGGAACTGATGATTTTAAAATGTTTTAAATGCTCACTGGTCACTTCTTTGAATAAAAATTAATTTTTCTTACACCCCCCAATTCTTCCTTTCCCTCTTTGTTGACAGAGCTGGATGAGAAAAGCTGTTTAGGTGATCTGCCATGTCATTTTAGTGTTCTCCACAGTTAAACCCATGCTGACAGGCCAAGACAAAAGGGACCACAAAGAGAACTCTACGGCTGATGTTAAACAATGTTCAGATTCTTTGGGATATGCAAGTATTCAGTGTAAAAGATACTGAGTCATGCATGTTTTTCACTAATTCAATTGTAACTTTTCAGGAATGCATTTATGGAGCCTTTCTGGAGCCTTTCTCTGCAGTGCAGACAGTTCTCAACCACCGTGGTTAAAAGCTATTTTGCAGCTGAGTGGAGTCAGTTGTAATGTACCTCTGTAAATTTTTGCCAGAACTGTTAAAAAAAAAAAAAGCATTCAAATAAAACAAACAAAACAGCATTTTGTAGTAGTCGGTCAAAATTTAAATTAAGGCCTTTTGGCATGTTCATTCAGGACTGTGAAAACTGACCATGGAGTCACACCAGCTAAACTGTAGGTGACAGATGCTTTAAGATGGCATTTCCAGTTGGCTCCTAAAGTGGTTTTAACATTGACCTGTCACAAAACAATCGCCAGTGCCTGTTATACTACTACCAGAGAATTTTGCAGGGTAATAGTACACTGGGGATGGTATGTTTCCATTTCTCTTTATTGTGCTAGGAAAATGGGAAGCAGTGATTTATTGAAGCATTGCCTTATATAAGAAAAAACAGAGTTTGTACAGTTCTAACAAGCTTGAAAGTCAATATTTTGTATGACCACCTTTATTCTTCAACATACCCTGAACTCTCTGAGGCAGCTTTCCTGTAGTTTCTTCAGGAATAGTTCTCCAGGCTTCCTGCAGGACATTCAAAGCTCTTCTTTGGATGTTTGGCTGCCTTTTGTTCCCTTCTCTGTCAAGTCAAGATGATCCCACACTGCTTCAATAATGTTGAGGTCCAGGCTCTGGGGATGACAATCCATGACTGATAATGTTACATTGTGTGTTTTTCTATCCAGGTATGTTTTATTGCATTGGCAGTGTGTTTGGGATCATTATCATGGAAAATGAAGCTGCTGCCAATTAAATGCTTTCCAGATGGTGTTGCATCTATACATCCTCTTCTGTTTATCTAATTGAGGGATGTAAGTGGGCTGGAGCCTATCCCAGCTACCACAGGGTGAGAGGCAGGGTACAACTAACCTGTAGCAGTACCAACATAGAAAGACAGACAACCATCACACCTATGGGCAATTTAGAATCACCAATTAACCTAACCCCACTAATTTCCTGTCTTTGAACTGTGGGAGGAAGCCAGGATACACCCCCTGACACAGGGAGAACCTGCAAACTCTGCACAGAAAGGCCCCAGCCAGATTTGAATCCAGGACCTTTTTGCTGTGAGGGAACAGTGCTAACCACCACACCACCATGCTGCTCATGATATTATGGTATTGCATGGTGACTCAAAATCTGAAAGTACAGCTTATTGATAGAAATCTTCATGAAAAGAGAAACTGAAGCTGAAAATTCTCCAAATGTGTCATAATCTGCTTTCTGCTGCACCATCTTAAAACTAAATCAAGTTAATGAGTGTACCTCAGTGTACCTGCTGTACCTCTCCTGATTTTCTCCATACATATTGATGGCAATTTGAACTAAAAAAATTCAAATATGAATTCATCTCTCCGTAAGACCTGTTGCCACAGTCCAGTGCTTGTGTAATTTTCTCAGCCTCCTCTGTTTCCCTTCCTTAAGAATGGCTTCTTGACAGCCACCCTTCCACTGACATTTCTGATGAAGCTTTAGTGAACAGCAGATGGATCAACTGAAGGACCCGATGTATGTCTCAAGTCCTGTGTCAGGTCTTTGCTGGATTTTTTTCTATTTCTTAAGGACATGACTTTCAGATACTGTTCATTTGCAGTAGATAGTGTTTTAGGCCTGCCACTTCTTCATTTGTACTCCACTCTTCTAGTTTACTTTTTAAGGACAGACCCCACACCATGCTGAGATAAGCCAGCACTAATAGCTCTAATAGCTCTTTGGCAATCACCTTGTTGGTGCAAATCAAACTGTGTTATTTTTTTATAGATTCAGCTAAAAAAATTAGAACATTATGTGTTTTGTGATGGGCTATAAGTAAAAAAGTGCCTAAAAATACTAAAAACTTAAAATTGGTTCTTTACTATGTTGTCTGTTACATGCAGGCAAAACACTGGTTCATTCCTCGAGTTAGATGACTTTTGTCAAGCTTGAATGATTCATGAGTCAGTGTTAAGTGGCTTTAAAAAAGACTCCTCTAAAAATGGTTAGGGACAAGGACTGAAAATAAGTGATAAAGCAGCCAATGTCAAACAAAAAACTTCAGAAGGACCTTAAGAAAGCCTGGTGAACTATTCCTTTACACCACTTGAAAAAATGACAAGTCTGGCTCCTTGGAAGCAAAATATAAAGAAATTATTTGTGGTTTAAGACTTTTCATAGTATTTGGAAATACATTAAATTTTACCTTATCTTAGAGCCATTCTAACATTTGTGTGTACATGTGTGGTTGTGAGTCTGTACTAGAGAAGAATGTTGCCTGTCAAGTTGCCACATTGCTTAGTCAGTCTCCTTATAGTCAGCCTGCAATAATTTTTTCCTACATCCCCTTCTCAAGTTTCCTTCCTTTTATGTTCTGTGCCTTTTGTCTTCACCTTTATTTGACCTGAAAAACTACTTCCCTGTATAATGATGACTAAAAAAACAAAAATAATATTTTTTTAAGGTACCTAACAGGGGTAACATGCCAAGTGTAAGCCATCGGGATTCTATAAAATGAGCCCTGGATTCATTTAAGTAATAGAGCCATAAAACAACAAATATGAAATTAATGCCATGAGAAACTGGAGCTGTGATTCAAACTGATGACCTCTGGTTAAAAAGGCGAGTGTTTTGCCACCTAAATGAACAATATCAATACAGGTTTTTACAACTGTGTTGTTAAATTAAAGTGATCTGTTTTCTGAAAAAACAGATCTGTCCTTATTCATTATAGAAAATCATTGTACACATGAATCGCATTCAATTATTGTGCAGTTCATGAAATGTACTGAATGGATGTGAATGCAGTTTTACCTGGATCTCTTTGCTCTTCCAGCATCTCTTATATATGCAAAGCATTATTTCATTAGAAATTTATGAGTAACAACATTATGAAACCAAATGGGAGGACAGAGAGGCTGTGTATAAGATAGACTAAAGACCTTTAGCTTGTTTGTGATCTGCATCTTCCAGTTATTTTTAAAATGTTTATGAATACCACCTGTCCAAAATCTAAAACCACAAGGTTAGGGTTAGGGGAACATCGTGGTCAGGGAGAACTAATAAAAGTGTCAATACTGTTTAGTAATATGGCAGAAAAACACAGGAATCTGGAGCAAAGGCAATCTTACCCATAGATCTGAGCTGTCATCTTATTTTTACTGAGAAGCATGAACCTTTAGCGCTGGCATTGACTAATTTCTGGCATTCAGCCTTAATCACCAATAAATAATTAAATTTTGTACTAATGGAATCTGCCAGAGGGTGTGTGTGTGTGGTGGGGGGGACATGTCTTCTTGATTAGCTTTCAGATGGATGTTATCAGAGTTCACTAAGTATGGTAGACTCTAACAGTCAGACCCACAAACATCTGCATACTTCTGTACATTAGAGTGATACTGAAATGCTGTACTCTCAGCCATCTCAGCTATTGGACTTTCTCCTAACTTTCACACATTCATGTAAAGAATTGGGGACTAGCTATAATATCACCATTCTGAAAACATCTTTCCAGGTGTAAAAGTAATTTTTTATCCTCACAAAGATGCATATCCTAAAGCATGCAAACACTGAAAGCCTGCACAAGTAAGCTGCTGCTCCGGCAGGTTAGAAAATACCTCAGACATGAACTTCTGCTGGCTCCTTCTAAGAGCTGAGTTATCAGCTTGTTTATCTTTTTGTATCTTCTTAATGTAGCTCTAATGAACATACAGCAAAACCCATCTTTGTCCTTGCACCCCATGTTCTCCTCTGAGTTGTCTTTGCTGTATTCCTGTTGTATTTGTACTTTCATTTCATGTATTAACAATCCACCACTGGCCATGCAGTCGGTTTACATTTACTGTCTCAAACAAGCACCAGCTTTGATTTAGCTATGGCTTTCACCAGAGGAACAGTGAAGGTCATGTCTTCCCAGTGGACACTGCTCTGCAGCCATGGTGGCTGCTTCTGAAACAATTTACGATCAAAATTTTATTACAAGGGCACAAACACTGTGTTAGTACTTGACTTTTCTATAAAAATAGAACAGCAAAAGCATCCTGTCGCCTCGATATTTTTATACCCTTGTCAAAATTAAACGACCAACACTAATCTGAGCGTTTAAGTAAAAAGCAGAATTTCCAACAAGGGTGACGTGTACCTTACACCAGGGGAAGGTTAGAGAAGCCAATAACAGGGAATAGACTTTCGCTTCACGTTTCCTTGGAACCTGCAGGGCCTAGAGGCATCAAGGTGAATGCGCACAGAATAAGTTTCCATCTCTAATCTAAAACACACACTGTGCTTATGCACTCTTTGTATGCAAGCTCTCTTTCAATGAGTAAGATGAGATAAGAGGTAGAAGAGTGGTCAGTTTAAAACTCTGTTTCGGCATTTTGACTATGATTTTGAGAGAAGACTGGCAGGCTAACACATGTGATTCTTATGTAATGTATGTTTGTATTTAAGTTGGTTGTAATTTGTACTATTATTGCATGATTGCATGTGTGTTATGATGTAATTTATCATATATTGTGTCCTACAGTTGCTGGACTCCTACAATTCATCCACTGTCTGAAACAAGTAAACGTCAGCTTCATCTGATTGGCTGCCCCTCACAATCAAGGTTCGAATAGCAAATGTCTTTGCACATCAGATGAGCATATTAAGGATATTCGGTCTCTGTAAAGAAGTCTGAAGCTTGAGCTTGTGCCTCATAAGCCATAAGACTCATTTCTTCTCAAAGGAGGATTATGGGAAATATAACAGGCCACATGGACCACATAGAACACATTTCTTAACTTTTTGTTGTTGTTGTGTGTATTTTTTAAAATACCACACCCTGGTGTTAAAGATCTGAAATGTTACATACATGTTACATTGGGTGTTTATGGTTAATTTACTTCTTATTGGGAAATAAAAGAGTGTCACGGTTTTTTGTTTTTTGCCCCCATAGGAACACAGATTTGCCTTTTTAACGTAACATAATGTGTATCAAAGTTATAACTTTTGTTGTTTATGTTTAAGAGCTAATTGTTTTTGTTGCCTTATGCTGGAGGTCTTCTGGACAGGCTGCTGCAGCTGTAAAAACATTAAAAAAAACTGAGTTGTAAATTCATATCTGTTTTGTCAGCTAAATGTAGAGATTGTATCCTGGATGTGCAGCCAATAGCCACGTGGACCTGATAGCAAATCACTGATGCTATCATGTGAATACAGATGCTGGCTGCACATCGACGATGCAAATCTCCCTTTCAACCACATCCCAAAGGTGCTCTACTGGATTGAGATCTGATGATTGTGGAGCCTATTTGAATACATTAAACTCAATGTTTAGATGATCTGAGCTTTACGACATGGAGTGTTATCCTGCTGGAAAGAGCCATCACATGGTCTGCAACAATACTCAGGTAGACTCTGGTGTTTAAATGGTAAATTAACTGGTATTCATTCAACAACTTTCTACTCAAATTGAGCACTCAAAGCTCTTCCTGGTTTCATTCACCAAATCATTACTCAACACAACTCAATACTTCGACATGTGGACTGGAGGAGCCGGGGATTGATTTGCCAACCTTCCGATTGGTAGACAACCCGCTTTACCACCAAAAGGAATGATGCAGAGGTTGTGAGTGTCACCAAGGTTTTGATTTTGGTGCTGTTCAGCAAACACTGAGAAGTTGCTGATTCAACAGTCCAAGCACTAAAAACTTCAGCAGAGGTTGAGCCAAAATGAAAACTAAGATGATATTCATGCTGATACCTGCTTTATTTTGTGATGTCATGGCCTGAACAGGTTTCTGTTTTTATGCTTGTCTATGCGTGGTTCTCGAGTAGCTTTCCACATGGGTCTGTGTGCCTCTAAATCTTCTGCCTGTTATTGTCTCAATAGTCTGGAATGTTTGTTAAAGGGAAATAAATTTAGATACAGCTGAAAAACCACATGCCCTTATATGTTTATGTAGCTAGAGTTTACATAAATCTTAATGTCCAGTTTTACTCCTCAAACTCACACACACACACACAGAAACAAAATGGGCAGCTGTAAAGTGCTCATGCAGCACAGCAGCTGCATCAGCGGAGAGAGAGAATAGAAGGCAGTGTTTTTGTCTGTGTGCATGGTTGAGAGAGGAAGAGAAAGTGTGCATGTGTGAGGAGTTAGGGGTGATGGGATCTTTGAGCAGACAGAGGGGAATCACTGCTACACTCAGCATCCATTAGACTAACCTCAGGATCAATATTGATCCTTACTACCACCAAGCGCGGTCTAATAGGCTTCTGGCTGCCCTGATACAATGACAGCATTAGCACACATGTCCAGATGGATGGATTTGGGGGTAGAAGGATGAACCACAGTCAGAACAAGAGAGGGGGAGAGTGAGCGTGATGAGGAGGCTAAAAGGATTTGCAGGTCCAGAGGAGAAAGGAGAGGAGACAGTAATGCTGATTATTTGTGCAAGACATACAGCAAGAGGGAAAGAGAGAACAAGAGAGATATAACCAGGCAGAAAAATGGACATAACATAGTTTGCTTATGTCAGCAGAGATTGAAACACGCCACTTTTTCAGTTAGTCCATTTGCCCCTGACTGACCATTTTTAGAGAACATAAAGAGAAACTAAGGAAGTCTCTGTACAGTCGTAATTGTAAAAGCAATAGACATCTGTGTGTGTGTGTATGTGTGTGTGTGTGTGTGTGTGTGTGTGTGTGTGTGTGTGTGTGTGTGTGTGTGATGAAAGATTGTGAAAAGGGAAGAGTGAACTGTTTGTCTTGTGTGTGTTTTCCTGTCTGTACTTCTGCTCTGATACCCTGTTGCTCGAATAATAAATAGTGATCAGCTGTCGCTGTAATTTGGCCACCTGACTCTTATTATCTCCTCAGCCAACTGAGTGTATGGAATGAGGGAAAGTATCTTCCAGATCACAAAGCATTTCAGAAGTCTGAGCAGTCTTTCCTCAGACTCTCACGTCCTCTTTTTGGTTGTGTCAATAATTAAAAAGACAAAACTAAAAGATTCTCTCCCAGAAGCTCACAGGACATTGTGGTCATTAAATATAAGTGCCCTCTGGATAGGAACAGGGGTGGAAAGTCTGTTAAATATTGCCTCAGGCAAGTTTGTCATGAGCTAGACTCATTTCAGTGAAGACAGACATGCCTGTGTGGAAAATAAAGATTCTGAAAACACAGTTTTGTCAAATATATTAATCACAGCCACATATTTCTCCATATATGACTTTAATGAAAGCACATGGCATTGACACTCCTTGTTTTGTTTTGGGGGGGTTTTTTTCCTGGTTTTGAGGGAACCTAAGTTACACAGATTTATACATGAATAAAGTGGCAATATCCATGGTAAAATGTGGCATTACATTTGCTCATGTACTAAAGTACAAGCATGTAATTCTAAGCATGTAAACATGCTTAGAATTTTGAGGTATTTTTTATTTTATTTTACTTGATTCATTCTACTTCACTTCTTTTGAGGGATATTGTACCACACTGCAGCTTTGGTTACATACAAACAAATGAGAAGTCCAGCGTGCCAGCTCAAATTTGGGTATAAAAATATGAATTCACTTATATATATAATTTTTAGTTTTAAACAAGTTTAGGACAGATTTCAAAAGTATTTCTGTTTCCTTATTTTGAGACAGGTGATCTAATAAATTTGTTAAGCATAGTTCATAATGCATTAATCAGTTAATTAATTATTGTCACTTCAGTAAAGTCAAGATTTCAGTCAAACTTGTAGTTCATGGAAGTGGCAAAAAAAACTGAGCAATAATTGCAGTAAATTTCCATACAGTAAAAGGCTAAATGTTGTTATCATGATGAACTAAGCATAACTTTCTTGTGACTTTGTGTTTCTGGCCTTGCAGATAAAGCGGTGACCTGGTTCTTGTTTCATAACTGAAGCTTCAGCAAATTTTAAAAAATTACCAGATATTTACAGGGGGCCAAACAGTCGACATCAACACTTCTTTTTATTTATTTTTTTCACCCCTGTTGCACCATGAGCCCTGAACTGTTTTTAAAAGGGCAAAGGTCAGGTTTTAAAGTTGTTTTTGCTTTTTGTTGGTTTTTGGTATCATTAAGGCTTTATATATTATATTGATAATCTCATTTTCAGTTTGTTTTTGACAAGCAGATTTGGGTACATACACTAAATTTGCTGAAGCTTAATCCAAACTAAATAATCTTCTTCTAATGAACTGATTGAATTGCCAAAGTTTTAAAGAAGAATCTGTACATCAGTTTATCTGAAGGACCACAAACACAATAAAGCCATGAGGAAGTTGTACTTAATATTATTCATATGTAAGAACTAAACAACCATTAAAATAAGCAAAGTATATGGGTGAGTGCAACAATGCTCCGCACACAAGGAAAAGTAAACCTGAAACCTGACTTGGCAGTTTGGGGCATCACAAATATCCTCGTAACAAAGTCTTTGGATTATTTTTTTTTTCCTTCTTCATTTTACTTCTCAGCTGGGGATAGATAAAGCTTGCAGGCTAGTCTTCACACTAGGAAAAAAGAAGCTGAAACACAGTCTGAGCTTTGTGCAGGACCTTGCATATAGAGAACATAGTGTTTGGGTAACCAGGCAGTGCAGCTGGCCTTTCACAACTATGCAACTTTAAGGCAGTGTTTAAATCAACATGCAAAGGACAAGTACCCTGTTCTTCTACACAAACACACACAGGAAAAGGAAAGCAAACCACAGGGAAATGTGAAAATGATGAGCCTTCAGAATAGTGTTTCAATGATGAACTCTGGCAAAGGTAAATGATGAATATGATGTAATAGAAGTCTAAATCAGCTTCTTTTGAAATAACCAATCTGTTTGTTTATCACCCTCCTCCCACTGTTATTCAGTGAGGTTAACAGGGGTCAGCCATGATGCTGCCAAACTGACTTTTTCAGAAATACAGATCTGCACAGCCAAAAAATATACTCATTTAGATTTTTTTTTAAAGCCAACACAGGGTTCGTTTTGAAAAATCAGCAACATAAACAAAAAAAAACAAGGATATGAAATGCTTTGTCCGCATGAAAACATCTTCAGTTGTACCAATTACTTTAAAAGGCAGAAATATTATATATAGTATTTTGATTGAATTTTCCACAAGGAAGATGAAAAACCCTCCAGCAAATTCCAGTTTCTGCCCTCAAACCCTCTCCGCAGCATTCCTATCATAAATTTGCTGTACTGGAGTATATTTTTAACAATCCAGAGAGCTCAGATGGATCCATACAGGAGCTGCTTTTATGGGAAGTTTCTGTTATCAGATCTCTTCTCAATCTCTGACCCACGGTCCATTAGTTATTTGAAGGTTGGATAACTATACTCTGCTAATGCTCCCCTTCATCCAACACACACATGCACATACAAACACATACTCACCCTCCTCCTCGCTTTCCACGCATGTACCGACAGATGCACAGAAACGCTAATGTGATTTTGCGGCCTCCTGTCAATATATGTGCATTAACACCTGTATGACAAAAACTCTGTAGTCTGACAGTGTGAGCAGCAGGAGAGGGCAGCTTTCTGCAAGAATGCCTCCAGTAGGTGTCAAAACATATTTGTCCCTGCCATTCATTTAAAAAAAATTTAATTTTAATATGAACTATAGTCTGAAAAAGTAGAGAATTACTTTTTTTTCCTTCATCTTACCACTGGTTGTCATCCTCACAACACTTCTCCCCTTCCCCTCTTCCTTTTCGCTGCCTCCTGCAAGTATTCCTGCCCACCCCCCACCCCTTTCTTTAGTTCCCCTTTGCCGAAATGGATCTGTGAAATGTTAGCAGTGTGATGGTATGGCACCAAGCCTCAGCAAAAAGCACAGTGACATCAGCGAGACAGAAGCGACAGTTACCTCAGAAAATAAACAGGGCACGGTGATATCCTTTTGTTTGTCCAGTCATGATATGCAGGCTGCATACAATAACTGAAAATGTTCCACCAGCCAGTGACCTAAAGGACATTGCTCTGTGTGGACATGAATAATCGACTAAACTCTAACCCACTAACCTGGAGTGGCAGTGTTAAAAAGAACAGAGGCTGCTCTGTAAATATTGCTGCTTTGCTTCTCCTGCAAACATAGCAAAACTGCAGTTTAAATATAGATTTTTATAGTTATCTGTGCCGGATGGATCATTACAAATCAATACAGTGTCTGCTTCTAACTGCAGATCACAAGGTTTCAACTTGTTCAGGTTGAACATTATTAAAATGCACATAAAATGATGTAATAAATGTCTAGAATATTTACATTTGATGGGATATTCATAAAAAAAATCTGGTATCCACAAATGTTTTCTGAATATTGGTATAATCATTGTTTAGATTCAATTAAGTTCAAACTAAAAAAAAGAAGTAAAATAGAGAAGACTGATGGATGATCAATCTGAGTCATAGATTAAAGCACAGTTAATCTTAGTAACCCACGGCCTCAGATGCATTTGATACTGAGAGAATGTTTGAAAAGAAAAGAAGATCACTGTAGACTAAAACAGTCTCTTTTTATTCTCTATTCTCGACAGTTTGTGTTAAATGAACAATCCTTACAGGTACCATTACTATAAAAGGCCAAAACACGTCATGTCTCTGTATAGTAATAGAAAGGATATTTGAGTTTCTAAATCAAATATTATACTAATAATGACTGATTTTTCAGTAAGCCACTTTGTAATATTCATCGGCCACACACACACAGACACATTCTTTTATTTTACTCAATAATGTTGTTTACTGTCCAGTATTTATTGTCAAGCTGTCCAGCTTCACTGCCTGTCTGCACTCGAATTCCAAACTCCAGTCTCTTCGCAGCACTTCCATCTCACTATAAATATCTCTGTGTCCCTCTATCCTTAAGTGGTTGGATTGCAGTTTTGGTTACTCAAGAGAAAACATCCTTTCACCTGATTTGCCACTAAAGAGATTGGAGTGGTTACAGCATTTCAGAAAGCGTAGCTGTGTTTGTGATACCTTGATGGCTTTCTTGCAGCAGGGGTGGGGTAGGGTTGGGTGGGGATGGGTGGTTACACTTGATTTGAATGATGCCCTCTTTTTAAGCTTCTTGAGTGACCTCAGTGCTCAGGCCATCCACCATGTCTGAGACTGCATCAGGAAATTCTGGACCATCCCCGCTCAGGTTCAAGTCCTTTTTCAGTTCAAGGTCACTCGGCTCCTTGATAGGGATCTCCTCTGGCATTTCACTCCCATTAACACATTCCTCTGCCTGTGTGGCCAGAGCAGCAGTAGGATCTCTGCACTCCCCATTCACAGCTGGAACTCCATCCTCTTTAACTGAAGGGCTATCTAAATCTCCATTTTCCAATTTCCTTTCTGCCTCAGGTTCTGAGCAAGGCAGTGCTTCCAAAGAGGCCTCAGCTGCCTTTTCAGATTCAGCAGTAACTTCGCAGGCAGAGGCAATGACAATCTCAGACACAAGTTCTGCTTCCTTAAGCTCATCTGCTGCCTCAGTGCTGAGGGCTTCCTTTTCAACAGATTTCTCTTGATCAGTTTGATCAGTGGGGGCATCCTCTGCTGCAGTCTCCACAACATCAGATGCATCTCCTTCCATAGTCCCCACTTCGCTAATGTCAGAAGTGGCTACAGCTGGTTCAGGTTCAGTTTCTTCCACTAGATCCTCTGTTGCAGGTTTCAAAGCCTGATCCTCTTGCACAGGTTCTGACTCAGCTGCTTGCTGCAGTCCTGGCTCTGATATCTGTCCCAGATCTACCTCTGTGGTTTGTTCAGGTTCAGGTTCAGGCTCTGTTGCTTCCACAATCTTTGGCTCTGGTTCCTGTTTTAGTTCTGGCTCCAGTACTTGCTCTGCCTCTTCTTCCTTGTCTGCCTCTGCCTCAGGCTCTGCTGCTTGCTCTGGCTCTTGTTTAGGTTCTTCCTCTGGTTCTGTGGCTGACTCCAGCACTGGATCTGCTGCTGGCTCAGCCACTGGTTCAGTTTCAGGGACAGCGACAGACACTACTGTCTCTGCCACAGTAGCTTCAGGCTCAGTCTCTGGGATGGGCTCAGGCTCTTTGGTGGCCTCTGGCACAGATTCAGTCGCTGGAGCAGGTTCTTCTTCATGGAGCTCTTCAGACTTGGCTTCAGCCTTAGCTGGTACAGATTCTCCTGATGGCGGTGCAGAGGGTTCTTCTGCTACAGCAGCCACTGCAAGGCCTTCTGGAGCTTGCGCTTGTACTGATGCACTTTGCTCTGCTACTACAACTGGTTCTTCTATTTCTGAAGCTGGCTCCTTTGATACTGCAGTTGGTTCTTCCTTTACTGGTTCGACTTCTTTAGCTGCCACAACTTGTTCTTCTACAACTGGAGCTGCTTTATCTGCTGCATCAGCTGGTTCTTTTGCTACTGGAGCTGCTTCAGCTGCTGCAGAAGGTTCCTCTACAACTGGAGCTACATCCTCTGGTGCTACTGCTGTAACTGGTTCCTCAACAGTTGATGCTACTGGTTCCTCCGCAACCACAGAATCTGGTTGTGCAGCTGGTTCCTTCTCAGATTTTTCTGGAGCTTCCACAGCTTGAGCTGCTGCTGCCTCAGCTGTCACAGCCTTTTGTTCTTCCACATTGCCTGCCTCTGCTGTCGACTCTTCTCCGGTAGGTGGCGCTTCATCTTCCCCTTTAGCAGAATCTTCTGCACTAGCAGCTGTTTCAGGAGCTTCATCCTTTTTGTCTTTTGGATCACTCACATCATACCCTTTTCTTTTTTTGGTCAGTTTGCCTCCCATGATGTTTCCTAGGAACAAATAAGAAACATTATTTCTGGCCTTTTTATGTAGTCATAAATGTTAAAACACTGTTTAGGGGGGAAAAAATCTAATATGGAGTCAAGTTTCCATTACCACTGATCAGCATCCCTGGATGGTGGAGCAGAAAAAAAACCCATGCAAATGCAAGGAAATTATACAAACTAAAAAGTTCCAACAAATGAATGAATATTCTACTATGTCCGGACTAAATATATGAAAAGTGGAAATGCCATAGTTTTGATGCTTTTCACAAGTGTGATAGAGATGTATGAAACTGCATTTAAGACATTCAAGGGAGTAGAAGTAAATGAAGAAGAGCTTTCACTTCAGTAAAGAAGTCTCTTATTTTAAAGTAAAGCAGAAGTTCAGTTAGGAACTTCTGGTTAGCCACTCGCAATTTGTCTGGAAAACCAATGTTAATGCATGGGAAACTCTGTGAGATCAGACAACCACTCAGACTTACTACCCTTTAAGGAATGCGCGGTGAGGATCAGCGCCAAATGAACCCACAAGACTGAGTTGAACATCTATGATGTAGATGCACAACTATTTCTCCCTCAGTACTCTCATAAGTCTCCCAGCATGTGGACAGAAATCATTCGGAGCCCGTAGTTATATTCACTCTTCTAAACTAGCCTAGAAAATTGGACCAGCATTCCACCAGTGCAGAAAATATATTAGACGGGTACATCCGTGTGATCACGTTGTGACTGTAGAGGAAGTGAAGTGTAGTGATTGCGACACAATCCAACTTCCTTAAAACAAAACTGGAAGTTCAGCTTGATCTTGGCGATTGTGTTTCAGTGAACCCTGCGGGCTCTGAATATAGGCCTAAATTATTCATAAGAATCCTCTAATGCCCTGACTCTGCACTGGAGTTATGCCACCTGAAATTTGTTTTGTATGAAACAGTATCATTTAACAAGCCGGGAATACTGTGCAACGAGCTTTGTGTGCGTGTGTGTGTGTGTGTGTGGGGGGGGGTGCGTGTGTGTGTGTGTGTGGGGGGGGGTGCTTTTTAAAAACTGCCACGAGCAGGACTTTTTTACCTGCAGGGAAAAATGTGGTCACAGGTACGAACAACCCGGGAACTGTCCATAGTGCTGCAACAGGGCATTAAAGACAGGATGCGACACAAACCAGGCTTGCTTGGATAGTCTGTATATCCAGTCCACCAGTTTGGTTTCTATAATCCTTCCAGTTGAAAAAAAATTAATAAAAATAAATAAAAAGTAAGTATGTTCAAATATTTTTTTTATCTATTTCATTTGCTTCGTGGCATACGTGTATTATATACCGGATTTTGTTCCAGCGGTTATATATTCATTAATTTATTTATTGTTAATTCGCCTGTTCATCATGCCAGGGTCTCGGGCCTCTAAATCAGACAAAGCAAAAATGTTATAGTATGAGAACACTTCACATTTTGGCATCAAACCGCTGTAACCTAACTTAACTTAACCGTTTATAACTGCGTCGAGACAATTTTGCAGTCGCGAAAGTCAAACAGTAGACACCATTCTTCACGACAATACTGAAAAGATAAAGGAGGCGTGCGTGTAACCGGCAGCATGTGCCGGCCGGTAACAAAGGACTGTGATTTCTCACCAGTCGTTACTCCCCTGATAGAAGTAACGGCTTGGACAAAGTTGGCAGCAAAAACCTGACGCTGGGCTCGGGGTCTACTTTAGAGCGGACTTCATTTTAGTCGCTATAAGCAGGTGAATTTAACGTCATTTTGGCCACGAACATTTGAACGATAAAAGCCGTAGAGGGGTATCCATCCCCCCTTTTCCAACCCACTCACCCACCCACCACTGCTTCCTTCAGCTGCTCTGCCCTTTTTTTCCCTTTTTCTCCTCAGCAGCTTTGAAAATACCGTAAGCCCTCTCTCGCACAAGCGTGCAGAAAAAATATCACATTCGATGCAACAACGCGTTGACTGCGTCCACACTAATAACTTTGTTTGGCGATTACGTTATTATAGCAGAATGATTTCAACCGCCTGGCCTACTTTTAAAAAAGCGCCACTGCCTGGGAAGACGCTGATTCAACCTTTGAAAACAAATAAGTCTTTTTTTTATAATGCAGACTTTCAGTTGTAGACTAGAAAAAATGTAAGAAGGAAAAAGGCATTATAGCAGAAAAATAATCGAGAACAATAGGTAAAATGTAGCTTCAACACAGCTTTCTTTCTTTCTTTCTTTCTTTCTTTCTTTCTTTCTTTCTTTCTTACTTCAACATCGCATGCTCCAATTTCAAAATTAAACATATATAAATAAAATAAGTTTTGTGACGACACCTACCTGTATTTCTAGTGAGTAATCAGCAAGGCTTCTTTTGAAATCTGTGGCTGGATGTGATAATGGAGGTAAGCCTTTTGGAGTGACAGCTGCAGATTCCGCCCCTGCTCTCCGAGGTGCAGCCTGGGGTCTCTGTGTTGTAGACTATCTGAGGAGTGCCCCTCACACAATTTTCTAGACATCTGTCGATATCACAATCCAACCAACCCCACTACTGCTCCGTCTGCAATCTATACCCTCCCAGTCTTTAAACCCCTCCTCTCCCTCGCACACCCACTCCAGCGAATATGTTGTTGAAAGACATCTGGGAACTTAAGAGTGATTTTGAACGGACCATCGCTTATTATACTTTAGGAAATGTGTGTGTGTGTGTGTGTGTGTGTGTGTGTGTGTGTGTGTGTGTGTGTGTCCTGTGCTTACTTAGCCAAAAAGTATCTTGATTCTTTGGGAAAATCAAATCCCCCCACCCCCACCCGCTGGTAAAATTAATTATGCATGAGAAGCTTTGTGTCAGTAAAACCACTTAAGCATAACTCTCTCACATGCATACTCCATGGAAATTGAATGACTCTGATGGGGGGGGGGTTCGTCTTTGCTGTTTGTCAGCAAGAATCCTCTCTGTTCGTCAGTCTTTGTAAGTAATTGATATTGTGCATCACAGAAATAAGCGCAGTTTTAAGGGCTAAATATAGAATCTGCAAGCCTCCATGTTATTGAATTGTGCTGTATTGATATATGGCATTGTGGGCTCAATCCGTCCATACATTCATTTTCTTGACATTATAAAAATATAAAAGAGCTTGTCTTGAGTTTTTCCAGCGTGTAGGGATATGAAGAGTGTGAAAAGTTCACTTCAGCCATTGTAATATATTGAAGCATTGAGCCTTTTGGCTATCTTTCTTCTAAGTGTTGATAGGACTGTTCCCGGTAAAACTTCAAGAAATTCATCAACTTAACCATTCAGATAAACATGGCAGCTTAACAAAAACTCACCCAAGCAGCATGCCATCCACACATTGGTATGCTGACGCAAGTATCTGAAAATGACTATGTGTGGTACTCAGGTAAATTTGGGGCATAGGTATGAAGATTTTTTAATGTTTATGCAACCACGTCAGCATCAGTGCAAAGAAAAGAAATGTGAATTGCTATGAATAGTTTTTTAAGACCTTTATCTCATTAAACTGCTCGACATACTTGGCCAAATCAGTTTTACCTCTTGTTGCTGCAGAACTTGCATGTAGAAAAGCATTATTGTTTTTGTGTTTTCATGACAAATCTTGTTTGTCTTTGACTCTTTTTTCCCACTGAAACTGAAAGTCATTACCTCTCACATGAGAAATGTGGGATTTTTCTGCTCTTTTACTCTTCGCCTTAGCCTTTAATTTAAGTGCACAGCCCTTTAAATAAATAGATTACTTATTTACGTATATTTTACAGACGCACAGAACACATTATTGAATAGACAGCGCCCTCTCCTGGCAAAAGAGCTGATAGCACAATACTGCCTCCAGGAAGCCAGAGATACGTCGTTGGGCATGAAGACAATGACCCGCAGTTTTCATTTTATCAAGATATTTGCCTATTTGTGAGATTTTAATAAAACCTGAATACTTTTATGTAAATATTTTTTTTAATATTATTGCTTTCTACAGTGCATATCTGGCAAATCAAACATGCAGAGCTATCTGTGATGACCCCTTGTGAATAAAGTAGCTTGTTTTTCATCTACTTGCTCCAAATAACACAAAGTTGTACTTTCAAGGTTTACAAAAAAAATAAAATCAATCTTGTTTGTTTTTCCTCCTGGCAGCAAAGCTAAACAGTGACAAAGGGGCAGCAAAGGCTGACTTTCGCATGATGCAAACGCTCTGGAATGCACTCCCAGGAGAATAACCACCATCCCAGCCAATCACTCTGCTCCACAGGACTCAAAGACATATGGGAAAGCCTTGAAAAATCCCCCAGACTTACTGTGTTAATGTCCAGAAGTCATCTGTCTGCAGCTCCTGCTTCAGCTGACCTAGACTGAGACAAGGAAAGAAGCACAGAGAAATAAAGAAACAGGTGTTTGGGCGCTACAACATGACATAGGCCAATAGCTCGGTGCTTGAGTGTGCTGAGGAATGTACCAAGCTGCTATGCTTGAACCAGAGTTCAGTGAGAAAAGGGGTAAACTCTGGACAGATTTTCATTATATTAGATTTCCATTGCTGCATATGAAGTGTTAATACTCTGATTTAAAAAAAAAGTAGAAGACAAAAACACATTTGCTCATTTCAGAAGAGTAAAGTTAAGATCACCATATGTTGAGCACTGCAACTCTCAGAACTCGAAACTCTCCAAACTTACCTGAAACCTTGTAATGGAAGCTGGAGAGCACAGGGTGTGGCACACAGGCATAATAACACACTATATTCACGAGGACCTAGATTCATTTAGCAAAGTGACGTCATATCTGTCCTGCACATGTTCATCTGTACTTATTTCATTCAAAGGCATGTTGTTGTTCTCTACCGAGTGAAAACGTCAGCAGTGTTATTATGGGTCAAACATTGTCCTGGGCACTTTTCTACCTGTAAGTACTGGGTAGAGTTTTGGTGCTAAAATAATCTAAATGAGGTCAGTTATGAGCAAGTGAGCTTTAGTGTTATGCCTCAGAAAACAGCTCAATACCAGAGGCTGCTTTATTCCTTTTATGACAAATTCAAATGGGCTCCTTCTGGGCTTTATGAACAACAGTCTACTTTAATATTGGTGTAAACGGCGTTAATCAGAATCTGAACTCATGTTGTGCCCCTCCTTGTGTTGCATCCTTTTGAGCAAGCCATAACACAGGGTGGGGTTTGTCAAAGATGTTCCCCAGGAGTATGACAGTACTCCAGTACTGCATGCTCAACTTAAAAACTCCCTAGTGCTGACTGATTTGAAGACCGGCCAGTCTCACCTCTCTCGCACCCACATGAGCAACCTCATTGGGTTGGTTGAAAGTCTTTTATTCACTCTTTTTCAGATATACCTACCCAAACCAGTGTCTTGCAGTGTAAGTCTGTCAAGCCATAAAAGCTCTCCTCTGTAGCTCCCCAGTGCTGCCAGCCCCAGACTTTTCTGCACCAATCAAGCTGGAGGTTGACACTAGTGGTGCTGGAGTTGGTGCTGTTTTGTTACAGGAAGATTCCTCTGGCACTGATCACCCACTCTGCTGTATTTCTAAGAAGTTTCCTCCTGCTCAGTGTGAGTATGGTACAAAAAAAAAGAGGCCCTAGTAGTACTTTGAGCCCTTCAACATTTCAAGGTTTTTAACTCTGCAGGTACTAGTAGTCTATACAGATCACAACCCTCATGTGTTTCTACCTCAGATGGGCAACTTCTACGCTGGGACCTTATGACCCAAAAGTTCAATATAGAAAGCCATGCCAAGAAGTGTCGTGACAATATTGTGGGCGATACTTATTTCATGTGTGCTTAGGGTGACACCAGAATGGCTGTCATCTTATGGGAGAGGGTGTTTTGTGTCACACTGTCATTGCTATGGTCTGGTTAGTGTGTTTGTGTTTGTCTTTAAGTTGTAGGTGCTCGTCCTTGATGGCAGGAAGACAGGACAGGACACCTGTGAAGCATGTGGGCTGCGCCTATTTATGTGCCCTTTTCCTCAGTTCACTCTCTCTTCCTCGCCCTCCCTGTCTCCTCATCCTTAACCCAGGACCCTTTTATTATTGACACTTTTACTTTGCTAATAAATGGCATTAATCTAAACCTCCTTGTGCTGTGGCCTTTTGAGCCAGATGTAACAAAATATATCCTAAAAAATCAACTATAGAGAAATAATGGGTTTGTTTTCAGTGTTCACTGTTAGAATTTCCAAAGGGGTGAACAGAGTTATTATAGTTTTGTATTTTTGAATTTGTTTTTATTATATTTAGATTTTTTTTTATAAATCACAGACATTTCAGTTTACAGAGTGAGTTTGTTTGTTTTAGTTTAGTTATTGTTTGAAAATGTTTACTTTTTATTAGTTTCAGTGGAAGTTTTAATGATTTTCCTGAATTCCAGCATGGCTATTACATTGTCTATTATGTTGTCCCTGCAACATACTCATGACCTGTCCAGGGTGTACCCGGCCTCTTGCCCTAACCTTTTGAAAACAATTAACTCACAGATTTGTCCAAAGACTCAATAAACATCAAAATCTCATCAGGCAAGCTGTGATAACAATTTTTACAATATTAACAAATACCAATATTTTAATTTTGTTTTATTTCATTTCTAAGCTCACAAAACTGTTTCATTTAGTTTAGTTTTTTTTTTAAGTTGAATTTTTATTTTAGCTGATAGAATTTTTTTTCCAGATCTAGTTTTATTTTTTAGTTTTAGTTAACTATAGTATAATAATCTTGGAGGTGAAGAGATTTCTGAGCAACAGCAACATCTACTGGAGAGCTTCTAATGTAAATCACTAGTGTTGGTCATACATGTACAAAAAATAGCAATGAAAAGAATCCTCATGATTGTAAATAATTTGACTTCAAATTTCACTTTTTAAAAGAGGAAATCAGTAATACTGACATTTTAACAAAATACACTAGTTATGCATTCATTGATAATAATTAAGAAAATAAAAGATAAATAAATAAAGATAAATTCACAGTGACTAACACTTGTAAAGGATAAACCTGTAAAAGTGTTGGCCCCAAGTCAGTTATTGATATCATGTTCCCCATCAGCTGTTTAAAAAAAAATATACCATGACATCACTCACTGGGACGTGGCCAGCAAGACAACTTGATACTTGACCCCATGTACTGGCCATAAAAACAGTCTGCTCTGTGCAATATAATATATATATTGCACAGAGCAGATTGTGTGTGTGTATATATATATATATATATATATATATATATATATATATATATATATATATATATATATATATATATATATATATATATATATATAAATCTTTAATAATAAATATTAATAATATTGATTAATAATATTAATAATATTGATTATAATTGATTTATATAAGAAATATTATATACATCAATAATAACACGTTATAATAATTGGAATAGCAGCGTGGCACATAGTGTTCCGGCGCGCCGCGGCAGACGAAGAATGTAACGCACCCTTGGCCACTCGGATGAAGGCGGTGCTAGCGGTGCCCAAGCAGCAGGGCCTTGCCTTTGTGGTTGTAGAAAGAGAAGATGGCTCCCGTTTTGGAGAAACAGCTCCCGGGCGCAGCTGGGGCAGGAGATAATAACAACGAAGAGGAAGAAGGGCAAAATCTTTGGCAAGTCCTGCTCTTTTTTTAACGACTTCATGCCTGCGCACGGCCTTCTTAGATAAGCACAGCCGCCATGGTTCTGCTTTGTCACTGCCGGTTTCTCCCTATCAAACACCGGCCCGGCTAGCAGCAACGTTAGCTCTAAGTGAAGCTGAGCGGTCAGTGTGTTAGCTGATCAGCTAACACTGGCTCGTAGTTAACTAGCAAGATTGGTCTTCAGGGAGTCTTACTAATAAAGTGAACGTTAGCCACTTTCCAGGGCGACTTTCAGCTAATCAGAGACTTTAATAGTTTCTGTCAAGACAAGCGCTAAATGTTAGTTAGCGTCTTGATGAAAGATATAGAAGCTAACAGCAACGTAAACGTTTAAAAAGCTAGTTAATACCTTAAACTAAAGATGCAGGACTGCAGAAAAATAATAGTGTCTTTAGATAACGGGTATTGTTTGGGAACTTCAGGGATTCAGCTTTTGAGCTACTCTTTTCTAACGCACCGGTCAGTGGAATTGGATGATCATTTCCTGTTTCTGTGTTGTCCTGGAGCCATCACTGGACTGGCTGAAAGAGTAAAAAAATTACCGTAATCAGTGAAATTAAGGTGTGCCCCACTAGCTTTGACATCCCGTTTGACTCCTGTTAGATGAGCAGCTGCTGTCAGTGTCAGTACGATGGCATCCAGTGTAACTTGCATAATAATATCTACCTGTTGTCTTTTTTTTTATTTTTATATAGGTCCTCAATACTGAGTGAAGTTTCAACTAGATCGAGTTCAAAATTGCCATCAGGAAAAAATATCCTAGTGTTTGGTGAGTATTGGTTACATGTGTTAAAATCAATGCCTCTGCTGTTTATTTGTGGTAGTCAACCCTGAGGGGGACAAGGGGGCAAACCAGCTTCAAAATCTAATAAGTGCACCTTTATGAACTGCACTTTGAGCTGCATCCAGGCTGAGGTTGGAACTAAAGACAGACATAATAAACACAAAAATATCTTTTTGGGTGGGGTCATATTTATTTGAGCAGGCCCTCTGAAAGAGTGAGAAACACTGCTTCTTAGCAGGCAAGTTAATGTGAGAGTGTGCAGCCTGTGGAAGGTCTAGATCTGCTTCTCAAAAAGGAAGGGAAATGGGGTACTGAATTATTAGTGCATTTGTGTCATATCATTTAATTAAAAGTATACTTAATAAAACTAGCATGTACTTATCAGTATTATTGTGACTGAAATATTTTGTAGGTGAGGATGGATCAGGAAAGACAACACTCATGTCCAAACTTCAAGGAGCTGAGCACAACAAGAAGGGGAGGGGACTGGAGTACCTGTACTTAAGTGTCCACGATGAGGACAGGGATGGTAAGTTATACTGGTGAACCTTAAATGTGATCACAGTCATTAAACAGCAGTAATCTTTATAAAATAACAAAACTTTTAAAACTGTGTTTATTATCAGTTCTTGTGTTTAACTAGTCTTTTGTATTCCTCTTTGCAGACCTTACACGCTGTAATGTGTGGATCCTGGATGGGGACCTATACCACAAAGGCCTTCTTAAGTTTGCTGTTACAGCTCAGTCGCTACCTGACTGTCTAGCTGTGTTTGTTGTGGACATGTCACGACCTTGGACCATTATGGAGTCGCTGCAGAAGTGGGCCAGTGTGCTGCGCGACCATGTGGACAAGCTCAAGATTCCTCCTGAGAACATGAGAGAAATGGAGCAGAATAGTAAGTTATGTATACACCAATAATAAACGCAAGGCTTTTATTTTGAACGTTTAGCTTCTTTTTTTCTGCTTTATCTGTCTTTACATTAATACCTACATTCATGCATGTAGCCTCTGCAGCTACAAACTAACCTCCCCTGAATTTTCAGCGTTAGAATTGTGTACATTTTGGTCAAGAAGCTGGCATCTTCCATGGCTGAGCAGTTGAAAAGAAACAGAAATAAACATTAAAAACAATAAATTATTAATAACCAGCAAAAATCCAAATAGGTCTTTGTGTTCCTAAAGCAGACCCACTTAAGATAATGGTGATCGGCTGTGATGTGGCCATTTTCCTTTATGTATCAAAATGCAAAAACCTGAGACTTGAGTTGACTATCTAAGGAGTGAACTTATAGGAAAAAAACAAAGGTGCCTGAAGCATCCTGTGGTGGATGTAATGGGAATCTTATATAATAACTGCCAGACTCCTAGGTGATTGGTTGCTGTATAGCATTGAAGGCAAACACTGTATATTATTACACTTTTTCTAGGTCATCATCAGAGAGGCCCATGATCCTCAGCTGTGTGTTCTGGCTAGAGGCAAGTTCTGCAGATCAATGAGTGTGATGCACTCAGATGTTGTTCTCATGTTAATTTTAGAACTGGTCATCTCCTGCTTATGAACACTTCTTTTGTGTTAGGAAAGATTGTTGGTATTCAGATAAGTTTATTTCAGCCTGCAGGGTTTGCTGAATGTTCTCGTCAGCTCCCGAAGTTTGCCTGCTGCTTTTGCTCTTAAAAGTGCCAAAAGAGATTGCACAGAGAAGGCACATTTTTCCTTTTTAGTAATGGCAGATGAGTTTGACAGAACAGGTTCAGAAATGTTCTCAGTATGTAACATGCCAATACAAATAGTCTTGTCTGAAAACAAATGTGAAAAAGAAAAGGGAAGCAATAAGTGATGACTCAAGCACACTTAATTGCTAACTGTCATTGTACTCACTAATAATGGGTATAATGGCTTTCAGTTAGGCTACATGTTAAATTTGTTTTCACTTTGAGTAGTAGTATTTGAACAAAATTAAATTGACCTATATAATGCAGTAGAAAGCTTTACTGTGTGGAATTTAGACATCATACCCAGGAAGGGGTTGTTTTTTTGTGTTTACTCTTTGATCAGTTTTGGGTGGTTGACTTTAAATCTGTTTGTCAGATTTCTCTGAGGCTCTCAATGCTTTCTTTTTTGTGATCTCTGTCCACTGTAATGAAAAGATTTCCAGTTGAGCTGAGGCCTGTCATCCAAATAAAACATCTTTTAGCATGTAAATGATAATGTAAATATCAGATTGGTGAGAACTAGGCAGATTATAAATGTGTGACCATGAGTGTTTGAGTGAGCGTCATGCTGACAGACTGTGTGTGTGTGTGTGTGTGTGTGTGTGTGTGTGTGTGTGTGTGTGTGTGTGTGTGTGTCTGAGTGGCTTTTGTCCAGAGAGTCTTGCAGGCGTCTTGCATCATGGTTTCCTCCCCTCTAACAGGAAGGGACGCAAAATCAGAATTCATTTGGTGGGTTGGACTTTCTGACTCGTGCTCTGCTCTGCTATAAATGTAGTAGGTTGGGTGCTGGAATCATCTCAGACCTAATAACAGGATAAAGCTACTGCTCCTGTACCGCATGTTGAACTGTAAAATATTTGACTTCATGACATATTTTAGGGATAGATTTGTTTAGCTGCAGTAGCAGGACTCGTAATTTGAGGCAGAATTTTTATCTACTGAACAGTTGAAGAGCTTTGTACAGCTTGAGTTTGACTTCACAGTAGCATCCAAGATGAAATGTACTTAGTTGACATTAGGCTAGCCATAAAAGACTGTTTTATTTATAGCTGAAGTTAAGCTTTTACTGCCATCAGGCGCATTCTTTTGTTTTAGAAAGAAGAAATACTTTGAGGTACTGTTTCAATGCTTAAAGTACAGTACATTTTTAAGAGTTAAGAAGTCATAATGAAGTGTGCTGATGCATTTTGACCTCACCCTTGTTTGCAGAACAGATAAATAGGTCTTAGTGGGTCAAAGTCTGTCTCTTTAATTTTTTTATTTTAAAGTGACAGTGCACCAACGTCTCTCCTTTTTAGCATCAAATGCTGCTGTTCTAAGCATGAGTGTGTGCTGCTCAAAGCAAATTTCTTTCTGTTAGCTTCCTTAAAATATTGCCATTAACTTGCCATTAACAGACTTGCACCAAACAACTTTTCAAGGGACCCCCCCCCCGTGTTGTAAGGTTGTCATAAAAATCAGAGCTGCTTTAAGTCAGTCTTTTTTTGCTTTTTCTTGTGTTGTGTTGCTTTGTCTTGTCTTGTGAATTAAAGAAAACTCTGACTTAAAACACTGTCTTTATATGTGAGATGAACATTATCATGTTTTGACCAATATGCATTCCCTACAAGGAGTTAAATGTCATCAGTCTTCCTTTTAGATGGTGTTAAATTGACATGTCCTGCTGTACACAGCCTTTTAGTGCATATGCACTGGATTTGTGCAGTTTTGCGTCCCAAGAAGGGTCTTGTAGCTTGCTTCTCATGGCAGTTCTCATTCCACGTATAAAACCATGTCTGAAAGTAAAGGGCTTGACTCTAAACAGCAAGTCAGTCTGGCTTTGGCTGCCCAGCAGGTTTCTGAAAGCTACTGAGGAAGTAGGCCAAGGCTTCCTGCGTAAAACCCCCCAGCACCACCACCGCTCACACTGCAGCTTTGTAAATGTCTGGACAGCTGGGGTCAGCACAACAGGGAAAATAAAGGATGCCATTTGTCTTTTTCTACCTTTCAACAAGGCATTTTATTTAAGTGGAAATGTAACATGATTATCATTTTCTTTCAGTGATGCTACACAATACACACACAGCAGTGATTTAAATTTAAATTTAGTCTGTCACTGGGTAGACACAGTCTTTCCTGATATACATACCAGCTAGGAAGCTTTATTTGTGTTGACCCCGTGATCTCTAATCTGAGAGACATAGTTTAAGGCCATGCACATTAATTAAAACTGTGCTATGAAGCAAAGTTTATAGTGTTGCAGAAGCTGCAAGTGGCTCTTCTGCAACACTAAAGGTATAAGCAAAGATCATGTGCACCTATAAAGATGCTGTGTAGGTGTTGCAGAGTCTCTCAGTGTATTTGTTTGTATTTTAGGTCTTTTTATAATTTATTCATTTATGTATCTTAACTTTTTGCACAGAATTTGTCTAACTTCCTCATTAGTCAGTACTGAATCACCAGATACCAGATGATCTTTAACCCAAGAAGAGGGGGGGGAATGATGGCTCAAGACACTGACAACTGAATCCATTCTCTTTTTTGGTGATTTAATCTGGGGCTTTGCATTCACTATCACACCCAATTTGCGTTTTTTTTAAATTTGTTTTTCTTCTAGTGGTGAAAGCCTTCCAAGAGTACACAGAACCAGAGGATGCCACCCCATCCTCCCCACAGAGACGAGCCCCAACAGCAGGAGAAGACGAGGCCATTGTGTTACCACTTGGGGAAAACACACTCACACACAACCTGGGCATTCCAGTGCTAATAGTTTGCACAAAGGTAAATAATTATTAAAGCTACCAAAGTGTTAGATTTGAAGCCATGGACATACACATTATTATTATTTTTTGATGTTGCTATAAAAAGTGCTTTAGAGGTACCTGTTTCTGAGAGGACAGTCAAAAAGGTTGGAGTACTATAGAATGATTATAATAAAAAATCATTTTGGTTTTGTATTACAGCATTTATGTTCCTTCTGCTGCAAAAGAGAGAATAGCTGTTGGTCATATAATAAGCTACTTGTTATTTGTATGCATGTCTATTAGGGCTGCAATTATATTTTTGATCAGTCAACAATTATTTCAAATTTACCTCACCTGTTCAAGCCTGCCCACCTGTTAATATCACCTTGTTGTTTCTTCCCACAATTAAAATAATGAGCTCTTAAAATATGAGTTTGAAACTAATCAAATGTATTTTTACATTAATGTGATGATCACAATAAATATCAAATAAACAATGCATATTAATGTGAATGCAATTTTATTTTTAAATGAAAACATAATGTGCAAATAAGTAAATAAAATGGCCTCTGTCCAAAAGTTCAAATAAGCCTTCAAATTAAATCAATAAGATTTTCCCCACCTTTCTCCACCAGTTTTTGTAGTCGACGTCATTGATTATGTCGACGAATCGTTGCAGCTCTAATGTCTATACCTCTACAATTTTGGTTTTGGAAGTTAAACTTGCGGTACCATCCGTTTCCCCCAGTCAGCCTTTGCTTTCTCTTCAGAACGCCTGTCCATTTGATTCAGGAGCTAGTAAAGTGCTAGTAAATTAACTTTATCCTCAGAAAAGTCTAAGGATACCTGTTTTAGGTTAAAAGTTTGTATAATCGCCAGGTAATGCCCAATGTAATCCCGACATGTTTTTTTTTTGTTTGTTTTGTTTGAAGCCACCTGTCTTCGTGGTCTATAGATGTTCTAAACTAGCCTTTGGTGTCACAGCCAGTACATAAGTAGCTCTCCACTTAGGCCTGAGTCATCTGCCATAAACAGGCAAAGGAAGCCTTCTTTAACACCTTGATATCTGCTCTTCCAGCTGTTTTCATCTGATGAGTTCTTAAATTGCCAAAGTGATGAGCATATTTGGCCTCAGACCTTATGTGGAGACCAGCCCCACTGATGCATTTATGTTTGCTTTTAC
This sequence comes from Pterophyllum scalare, assembly GCA_024447675.2. NCBI lineage: Eukaryota > Metazoa > Chordata > Actinopteri > Cichliformes > Cichlidae > Pterophyllum > Pterophyllum scalare. Next base: position 19,115 of record JAMQGT020003148.1, on the reverse strand, counting down.
TTTTATGCCATACTTTGTGAGCCAGTATTTGCTAATAAAAAAACAACCATTATACTTGCCTTTTAACCCTCTAGGCAAAGACCAACGGTGAAAAGTACAGTGTAGCCATCAGCAGAGCTTCACATGCTAACTGTAGCTGGAAAAGGGTGAATGGTGACTGTGCCTTTTTTTAAAAAAATAATCCCTGCCTCTGAATAGGTCTTGTCAGAGAAAAACTAGCAAGCTTGGAAAAAATGGTCTTTGCTCAATATCACAAGGATGAAGTTTATTGCTTCATCTTCACCATAGCCTTCAAAAAATTAAATCTTTGCTTCTCCCACTCACAACCGCTCCAACCCTGAAGGAGAAGGTTATGAAGCAAGAAGTGCACATACAACAGTCTCTGCCCATAGCCTCCCAGAGGCAAGTATTCACCTACATTCATAGGAATGTACCACTTCATGCCATTCGGTTATCTGTGCATGTACTTCCCTCTGGTATCTGCCCTCAGAACCAGCTTAGACTTTCTGTGGCTAGCCAAATGGTTGACTAACTTCATAAACCAGTGTGAGCATTTTATTGTCTGCAACTAAAACTTTTTATCTCGTTCTTTCGCTTCAATTCTCAAGTGTGACGCAGTCGGCGTACTAGAGAAGGAGCACGACTACAGAGACGAGCACTTCGACTTCATCCAGTCACACATCAGAAGATTTAGCTTACAATGTATCCTTTTTCTGAATAAATGTTTTTAATTCTGTGCTTGTTACATTTATAACATGGACTTTTCAAACAGAGCTTAGGTTTTTTTAATGTGGCTTTTTTAGTATCAATCTACCATCTGTGACACTATTGCAACAACTGCTGCCCTAACTGAAGTGCACAGATGGAGCAGGCCTGATCTATACTTCAGTCAAAGAGGAGAAGAACCTGGATCTGCTTTACAAATATATAGTACATAAACTGTATGACTTTCAGTTCGTCCCACCAGCCTTAGTGGTTGAGAAGGATGCAGTGTTCATGTAAGTAAAACTAGAGATTTTTTTTGTTTTGGTTTTTAGTTAACCATGTTTTTACAGCTGTCCTCAATATTAAAACCTGTTCAGCATATTGTTACCAGTGTGTGTTGCCATCTTTCATTCAGTACACCAAAAAATCCAATTCTAATTTTTCCATGAGAATACTCAAATAATGTTATACCTACTACCATGTAACAGTCTTTTCCTTTGCTTTTAGTCCATCTGGATGGGATAATGAGAAGAAAATTGGTATTTTACACGAAAACTTCACAACAGTCAGACCAGAAGATCCATTTGAAGATTTTATCACAAAGCCTCCAGTACGAAAGGTATGAGAATGCAAACATTGCTTAAATGCAAAAATTACAATAATGCCACTGATATCCTCTGTTCTTCTCCTTTTTCAATGGCACTTTGTTCCCCTTTGCTCTTAACAGCTGGTCCATGACAAAGAGATAAACGCAGAGGATGAGCAAGTTTTCCTGATGAAGCAGCAGGTACGTGTTGGTCTGTCCTTTTTGATGTAGGCAGACTTTTAAAATCAGGTAAAATATCATCCACTGGTAGAAAGGAATGGTTCTTTCTAAGGTATTTGTGGTGATCCTGACCTGCTGCTTTCACTGTTAAACAATGTTTTATACTGCAGTCATGCTGATCTGAAACTGTCACATGATATGAAACATTACCCTCTTCAACCAGGAAGGCATTCTTAAAAAAAAAAAAAAAAAAAAAGCCTCGGCTGAAGTTGCAGGTTAGAAACTTGTGTTTAAGTTCCTTCTAGTCTACCTGCACTAAATGCCCCTTTCTATATATTTTTTTCTCTTGCATACAGTTTTCTTGCGCACTTTCAAAATGAAGGAAATTATATCAAAATATGTTGCCTGAAAATTAAGGATAGTGGAACCCTCTTGTTATAAAAGTAAATCACATCTAACTCAAGCAATTTATTTTGGTTTTTGGTTTTTACAGTCTTTATTAGCAAAGCAGCCGGCCACACCGACAAGAGGAGCGACCGTAAGTGTCTTACACTCCCTCAAATGTGAAATCTTAATTTTTTGTTTTGCTCGGGATAGAAAAAACAGATGCTTCTTTTGTTTGTGACCGCACTCCTGCTCTGGTTCCTGTGTTTTAGGAGTCTCCGGGACGGACAGCCTCAGGGTCACCTCGACCTGCAGGCCGTGCCGGTCCAACGGCCGTCACCAGCGGCTCGCCAATGGCCTCTGTCAAAAAGCCTGACCCTAACATGAAAGGTACATTTGAAAGACGTTTGCACTTCGTTACACCCTAATTTGTGATCTTTTGTTACATGGACTCACGGGGTACTTTATAGTGAATTCATGATTTTCTTTCATAATTCTTATTCTTTGAAATTAAAGAAAAAGAACAATGCTTTCTACTTGCCGTTTATCTTTTGGCTGGAATATAAACACTTAGAAAGTGGTGCAGTACTGCCCTCTAGAGGTAACACTAGAATAATTCACATGATGGTGGAAATATTCCACAAATATTCCATAAATTAGTCAGGACTTAGTCTATTCTGATTTTTCTAATATTAATTTAATTTTTTTCTACAGCGGGAGCTGCCAATGAGGGAGTGCTGGCTAACTTCTTCAACAGTCTGTTGAGTAAAAAGACAGGAGCCCCTGGGAGCCCAGGAACTGGAGCAGTGGGAGCAGGAGTGCAAGGGTCTGCCAAGAAAACAGGTACAACCTCTATTTCCAGTGCTTCCACCTCTGACCTCAGTGCAAACAACAGTCACTGATTATTTAAACCCTTCTTTCTTATAGCTTGGCAGTTTATCTCTTACTAAAGCAGTTAAATGATTATTGCTGACTATAGGATCCTGTGATATTAGATCCATCTCAGAGCACGGACTGCATGCACTCTTAAGTTAAACAGGGTCCTTTGTTGTTAGAGGCTGTGGACCATTTTGCTGTCTGGAGTTTTATCTCTACAGCCTGAGTAAGAAGGTTAAAGCAGGAGAAAAAAAGCTGCCCTCTTTGGCTGAACTTCTGACAGCTGAGGAAACTTGTGGCAGGCCTGTATTTATCACTCTACCCATCATAACTGCACCCTTGGATTAATGTCACTCACACAATACCACGTCCCGCCACTTTTCAGCTCAACTAATGCCATTTTACTTAAGTAACTTCAGTACATTTTTCTCTTTGTTATATTAGATATAACAAAGTCGAATATTGGCTGTGTGATAGCTTGATCGTACCCAGTGAAATGTGAAAGGAACGATTGCGTAACTCATCTCTGCCTGAGAATGCTGACATGTACCTTTTGTTCCAGCACTGCAAAGTGTTAACGTCTCTGTGACAGGATAATGCACGTTCCCTTTGTCTGATGATTAGTTTTGCATGTGTGTCTGTTTGTGTGTTAACTGTGGCAGCAAGCCACCAACTTCCAGCATGGGAACACATCACCATCCAAACCCTATCCATCTATCCGCTTGCTGCAGAAAGCTGTTATTTATGAGCAGGCGCAGAAGCTACAGGAGATTACTTTTGGGCTTTGTCTCCTGTCTTTTTTTTCCAAGGGCAGAAGCCGGGTTTGACTGACGTCCAGGCTGAGTTGGACAGGATGACTCGCAAGCAAGACTCCATGGTTTCTGCTAACAACATACCACCACCGACAGAGAACGAAGCGTGAAGGCAACAAAAACAGCTGCATCGTCCACTTAATACTCTGGAAAAATATATGTACATGTGAGCATAAAAAAAAAGACCAAATTCCTAACGCCTGTAACAGTCAGCACACAGTGCTTTCACCGAATGAGATTTAAATGCTATCAGAAGGTTTGGAGAGATAGTAGAACATACATGGACGTGTTAATGAAATAAGTGCTGAAGGCTTGGCTTTTTTTCTGTCCTCTCTTCCACTGTAAATGTAATTTTGTAAGGGGGAATTCAGTTTAGGGAAATGTGTGCACACTCCCTGGCAACCAGCCTGACCTGCTGGGCTGCAGGTCCCCACGGTTTCTAGGGTAAAACATTCTCCTCATGGGGTTTAAGAGCGGCAGTATACTGGTTCCTCTGGTTTCACTTATTTTACAGAAGGAATTTGGTTGCAATTGGAAAGGTATTTAAATATATTAAGAAATTAAAATACTTGCAAACATATGTTGTATGTAAAAAAAAAAAAAAAAACAGAAAAAAGTTGGATATGATACTGATGTATTTATACAAACTTCCTCCTTTTTATTTTATGTTGTGCACCGTTTAGGAAAAGCTCATCATAACATGTAAAAATGCCACTGACATCATGACACTAATATGACATGTTCAGTTAGCGGATAGCATATCATTCGCCCTAGTCATCTCGAAGGATTCTGTAAATATAAATAATAGAAAAAAAATATTCAGGTTAACTTGATTTTGTATAAAATGCATTTCTGTCCAAATTCTGAAGATAGCTTCTTTGATTAAAAAGTGGGATTTGACAAGAGGTTAGAGGTTGCAGCAGAATCGCTTCTTTAGCTACAGGTGTGTATATTTGGGCGGGGAGGGGTGGGGTGGGGCAGCATCTTTCCTACTATAACTCCTAAGTGCCTCGCACAGTTAGCTGTTTGTGTCATAGTAGAGGTGCTTGTCTGCGCAAGAGGAAAATGCACTGTAGCACCATTGGTTAAAAGGTTTTTGTCCATTTCTCATCATCCAAATAATTTATTTTATTTTACTTTCTTTTTTTCTTTTTTTTTAAATGTACAACAAGCCTGTGGTCTCTTCTGTTTCTCAGAAATAAGATTTCTATGGCCTAGTTGTTAGTGTTTATAGATCGAATGCCTTCATAAAAACTGTAAAGGCTGCTGATAATGAGAAGGAATCACACAATGGAACTTTTGGGTCCCCCAGACTTACTGTGGTTAAAGCCACTCGTTTGCAGCCAAAATACACAAACACAATTATCTGCTGTGGTTTGAACAAAATGAGATATTCTAACATGCAGTGTTTGACACCACTGTCCTCCTTTGGTTTCACATGTTTTAGTCTCACTGTGTTTTGCATGTCAGTTTAAACATTCCCAGTTCCTATGTGACGTAGCTGTAGAAACACATCCCTGTAGAAAACCTGTTTTTCTAATCAGGTCTCTCTTTTTCTGGCCCTTTTTAGTGCCCATTTAAAATGACAACCTTTGCCTTCAATGTACAGCTAACAGTTTGTCATACTAGGCACCCTGCCTTCACAGGAATGCTCCTAATTAATTTATGTCCTTAAGGGGTTGCTTAAACGTCTTGTGTCATTTCTATGCTTTTTTTTTTAATATATCAAAAAAATTATACTGTACCATATCAAATTGTCTGTATAATATTTATGGTTTCATGACACCATAATCAAAATGAAGTGTACATTCTCATTCTTAAACCTGTATACAAGGCCCTACTTAATCCTATGGATAGTGTACATCAGTGGCTTTTACAGAATGAATGGCAAGTGATAAGAGAACAGCTATTTGCTAATAATAGCAAAAAAAAAGAGAACTGGAGTGAATTGGAATATGGAACCAAAGATGCATCATGGTCACTATTATCTGCATTTGTAGTCATCCATAAGATTAACCACTGGCCTTTTTTTTTTTTTTTTTTTCTGTCCAACTCTTGCATGGAGCTCTTGCATTCCAAACATCAGACTGGCCTATAACATTTTTTATTTCTTTTTTTTTTTTTTTAAGTAACACCCTGCAAAGTGGTAGAAGTGGCTTACTCTACTCGACCATGTCTGGAGTTTCAGTAGACATAATTGTGTTTTGGCTGGTTGCGCTTGTCTATGAATACATTGCCAACAAGCCCAAACATTTGCTCTGTAAGGGAATAATGGTTTAAAGTCTGCTTCATGCATTATCAGAATGATTCAACACAACAGTTCTTGGTTTACTTTGAGCAAAATGTTATTGTTTTGACCTTTTTTTTTTGGTGACTGCGTGGAATGTGCATTTGAGGGCCTGCCGACATGGATGAAGCACAATTTCAGAACAGCCAGGAGCAGCATGGCCACATCTTAAAAATACGCACTTTTCTTTGGACACTTATTAGTCCCCGGTTGTTACAGCTGAAGATACAGAGTGCATGTTTTTCTTTCTGCCTCGCCTCATTTAGTAATGAACTGAGAAGTTATCATGCACCGTAAAAATGCCATTTTGCTGCTGAAGTTGTTAAAGGTGTGCCCCGTGTGGTTAACTATGGAATAACACCTCTGCTGGCAATGTTGTAAATGTCATATAAATGCGCCAATAACTGCTGTCAGTACACCTTTCACTATAGATAAAGTACAGTAGATAAACCAAATAAATGCCTATTCAATTTCAGGTTTGTCATCTTTGGTCATGAGTTGTCACCTTGTTTCATTATACAGACATGATCACTTTTCTGCTTAAAAGAAATTTCAATTTGACTGACCAGCCTGATTTTTTTTTTTTAAATCAATGATATGGCCCCACTGATTACATTTGGCATTTAGCTGAGTGGAATGAAGCGCTCTTTTGCTGCTTGGTTTGAAAGTTGGACTTGGATTACTTTTTGCTCCCAAGATTATTATTTTTTTTTTTTTTTTTTGGTACACAGATTCAGTTGAAAGCAACTGCCTCTTCGCATCCTAACTGAATTGCCTTCAACCACTATTGACAGTCTACATCTATATGAGACTATGAGCTTCTGCTTCCAGTCCTTTTGTATTCACAATATCAAGACATTGTAAGCACATGGCTGGCTGCACTTTTGTGTCGTGGGATAATTCAGAAGCTTGATTGTATGTCTGTAACACAATTCTGTAGCCTCTAAGCTGCCATGCGGATTCTAGCTTATTACGCCGACAAAGATAAGGAAAATGTTTATCAGACCCCTGGCTTCAATAAAAACCAAGAATCCAAACTTTTGCTGGCTTTCATGTGTGTGTCTGTTTATACAGTATCTGATTAGGTTTGTGTATCAGGACAAAACAAAGGTTTCCATAAGGAAACATTTTTTAAAAATTCAAAAATCTGACATCAATAATGTTTTCTTCACCTCTGAAGCATCTTCAGGCTTATTTGTCACCATGTTCAGTCTTGCCCTGCAAAGATCTGAATGATCTCATTGTGTAGCCTGTTTTTTTTCCCCACCAGTCACATGTATATAATGTTTTTTATGTTTTATTCTAACAAGATGTTCTTAAATATAAACTTATTTAATCTGTTTTTTAAATAGCCATTCTTTGTCTGACTCCTCATTCAGGCATCCAAAGGGTATTTCCAGCATCTTTGAACGTCTGCATTTACCTAGGCATCCTGTAATGCCACTAAGTGCCACAAGAGGGCAGTGAAGTACAGAGGGCCACATAAATATTTGTGTCCCTGAAAGAAAAGGCCTACCCCTTTATTTCTTCAAGTTAACCTAATTTTATAGATATTGCATAATTTCTAACCTGCATTGTCTTCTTTAAACAGCTTGGTGAAACCAACCTGCCTCATATGGAGAGATTTGGCAATATCATTTCAAATAGGGAGTATTGTATTAGACACTTTAACAGATGAAACTAAAAAATAAAAACTATACGGATCATAACGGTGGCGTTCACCCTTGCAGCCAGGATGAGTAGGCTTCAAACTCCTTAAAAAGAAAAGCAGCCACACTAATCCTCTGGAGAATAAAGAAATTATTTCCTCAAGCCTGGTTGGTGTTAAAACGCTGCACCGACAAAAATCAGTCTACGAGAAGAACCGGGGAAAAGGGAGGGAGCAGAGCTCGGTGCTGTCGGCGTGGTTCCGGCTGGATTCGTTTTGCAGGCTGTTTGGGAACACTTAAAGCGGGCGCAGAGCCTACTCTCAAGAATGTGCAGTTTTCAGAAGGGCGGAGACAAGCCCTGCTTTCCATCCACAGCGAGGTAAAGCGGCGTCTGTACGCAGCCGTGCTGTGCGCTTTGCTGTTGCTGCTGCTGTGGAGGCTGCATAATTAAGTTTACAATAGGAGACACCAAGGAACTATCTCGCTTCTTCTGGGCCACGATGGGTGGATGTTTTTCGGTCTCGGAGACTAGTCTCACAGCTCGGCAGGCATTTTTTCCCGTGCAGCCGAACTAACCAGAATCGTTCGTGGTAAAGTGGCACTGGGACTCGAACAAGTGACTCGCCTAACATAGTTATAAGTGCGGCTGTTTTGGAAAGGCGCAACGCTGGAACCGGGGAGGACCGCCTGGAGTGGAGGGGGGGTTGCATTAATCCGATACCAGTCCGGTTTGTCCGCAGGCGACATTGAAAGAGCGCCTACCGCGGCGGTTTCACCTCAGGGTGGCTATGAGAAGTGGACTGTCCGGTTTGTTTTCTCCATCTGCTCCCAGCTTGCATGGAACAAAGTGTGCTCTCTGTCACATAAGCCGCGCCGTGAGGTAGATCCAGGAGGATTGTCTGCGTGGGTTTTCATCTCTCTTTTTTAAAAGAGTTCAGCTTCTCCAGAAATCATGAGGACCACCGAGGAGACGGAGGGCTTTGACGGCGAGGCCTCCAACACTTCCATGATCTCCGGGGCCAGCAGCCCCTATCAGCCCACCACCGAGCCCGTCCATTCGCGGAACGTTTTGGGGGGATAGTGTGCGACGTGGAGTACCTCAAGTCATACTTTGGGATTTTAAAGGTGGTTGAAGTGGTAAGTTAAACCATGGCAACATCAGTACACTAATACCCAGAGATGTTCAACCTCCTTTAGGTGGCCAAGCTGTGACGCACCGTTAGTGCAGAACTTCCACTAAGCAGCAACTAACATATGGAGGAAAACTCCACTTCCAGGTGCCAGATACAGGTGAACTCTGGGCTGTATATATTAGTATAGTATTATTAGAGTTTGATTCTATATTACCCAGCTTATTATTATTTATGTTCCTGTAATAACAACCCCAAAGGTTTATTCAAAATGTGGCCACACTTGGTTAACCTTTACTGCATCCCTAATAGAGGTCAGTGTAACAGTATGGTTGCTCCGTGACAAGTGAAGGTATAAAGATGATCTTGTTAAGGACTACAAATCTAATTTTTGAATGGATATTGGCTCTTCCAAAATAGGGTACTATTCCATAGGAAATTATAGACTTTGATAATGTTGTCTCTTGTCATTTGCTTGCATTTCTTAAAGGATTTAATAACCTTTTTAATAACTTGCATATTTGCAAGTAGGTACCTTTTTCCACTGTACTTTTTGCTGCTGTGCAAATGTGGGTGTACTCACAAATGCACCTAGGGAAACCTCTCTCTCTCTCTCTCTGTATATATATATATATATATATATATATATATATATATATATATATATATATATATATATATATATATATATACAGTATATATATATATATATATATATATATATATATGATGCATTTAATTGCCTTTGGAGGATAAAACGTGTTATCACCATTTCTTTTCATGTTGTTGTCACTGGGAAACGCACTTCTGGTGTAATTTTTTGTAATCAGTTCACCCAAACCAGATGTCTGAACTGGGGAAGAGGCAACAACAAAGCACAATGAAAGGGTCCCAAAGATCTGATAACTCACCAGAGGAGGAAACATCTCTCAAACTGGGACCATTTCTCTTCTTCCTGTGCCAAAATAAACTCAGCACAGGTCCGCACTCATACACATGAAATAGTGTATCCACAACAACACGGAGGAGAAGTGACCTCCCTTATGACGTCTGTGGGCAGCAGCTTCTCTGCCACACTTCTCAAACTTCTGCCCAGCTCTAGAAAAAGATGTTTGAAAGGTTGTTGTTTTTTCAGCCTGTGGGTGGCTGAGTGTCCCAGTGGTCTGAGAGAAGCTCACAGTCAGTCTGTGCTGTTGCATACACCTGCGATGTTTACTTCTCCGTATGTGGGAAGGAAGGCTAGGAGTCCATCTGTCATCAGTGTGGAGAAATTTGGAACAGGCAGTAATTTAAAAGATTCGGATTTAATCTTCATGCATTTCATAGCGAGTGCCAGACTATAGCCTTAGACTTGACTGCTGAATGGCAGCGCATTCTTTATTTCTCTCTTTACTTTAAGCTACAAACCCCCACCCCCACTCACCCCCCAGAGATAAGAAGCCATAAAAATGATATTCTCCATCTGAAAGCACCCAGGTGCTTGGCTTTGTGGATTTAGTGTAATTGCCTGTATCTGAAAATTTGCTTCCTTTCCCACAAAGCCATGGTGCACCATAGTGTATCGGCCCACCAGTGGGACAGCAGGTTAAAACGCTACATGTGCTTTTTGATATTACCTGAATATCAGCAGTGATTTGATACTGTGTTGGTACCTCACGTCAGAGAAACAATCAGTTTCTTTAGCGAACCCTTTCTCATTTATTGATTTAAGTCTTTACATGTTAAGTTTTGTCTAAACACAAGCAGCTGCACAAAGAGTTTGCCTTAAAAATCATTCTGGATTTGGTTAAAAAAAAACATCTGAGATACTTTACTATATCGCAAAAAGTACTTAGCTGTGATACCCCCAAAAATAGGCCAAGTCACAAATAACCCATAAATAAACTGTCTCTGTGCCTGTTTAAAAAAAAAAAAAAAACTGTTCAGGTGAGTATAAAGGGATACGCCATCATCTCATGTTTACTAATAATAATCTTCAGTTTGTACTTTAATATTGACTTTAGAAGCCTTGGAGTGCATTTACAGATAACCATGTTTCTCCTCTGTCGACAAGGAGAGGACCAGTCAAAGTCATGCAAGTTTATATTCAGTACCACAGAGGAGGCCTTGAGAGTGGAGGCATTTAAAGGCATCATGCCAAGCATTAATGGCTTTGTCGGCTTTCATTTTTACTGCTCTCTCCTCTAATTGTTTCACTGTGTGCCAGCTGAGGAGAAGTGATGATCTTTTAGGGCTGGAAAAACAAGCAAAACAGTGTGAAGGAGATGCACTGCAAACGGGCATCATGTAGCAAATGGCAGCAGTCTTGATTTGTTGATAGAGAACTTTTTAGGGATTCTCCAGTTTTCTTCGTCCGAAGATCTGTATCGACTAGGTATTCACCTGGTTGACTGCAATCTGTTTATCGGCATGTAAGAGTGCATTCACTCGTGGCGGTGTTTATCTGTTATGTCCCATCAAGTTACCGTGGTCCTTATATTTGGAATCCTGTTTTATAAATCTGTCTGATCATTGAATTACTTGTTTAATTGTGGAATGAATGGTTGAAAGACACAAAACTTGTGGGGTTTAATGCCCTCAAACACTACCCCCATCCTTCGTTTGTCTATACTTCCTAATGACTTTTTCCTTTTCAACTGTGCATTATGGTCAGTGAGCTACAGACCACTCTGAAACATTTACTCACATTTTTAAAAAACTTGTCCATTTTTCTCTTGCAAAAACAAGGCTAGGCTCCTACGAAGGAGCATTAGGGCCACATTGAGAAAAAAATGAAATTGTGCATTTTGAGAATAAAGTCAAAATTTTAAGAATAAAGTCAAAATGTGCAGATTTAAGTCGTTTCAAGTCAAACACCTGCCACGCTACTTCTGCTATAACCTCCAGAGTGTCATTGTATTATGAGTTAGTGAAACTATACTTTAGAATCGGTTTTAGTAACAAGGAACTTATTTCTCTTTTAGTACACAAACACGACATCATGATAACTGTGAGGATGTTAACGAGATGGTGCAGAAAGCTGCATCAGCTCAGAAGTCAAAACCACACAAACTAGCAGTGGTCAGATGCAAGGCTTTCGATGATTGCACCTTCGTGCAGTACAGCGAGGATTTGCAGAACCTGAAGACACAACAAGGGTCTCGACACACGTGGAGTGACGTCGCTCGCTCTCCATTCATTTCCCATGGAATCTGTGCGATGAGGCCACAATCGCTTCGCACAACTTCCATAGAAAATGAACGGAGAGCGAGCAATGTCGCCCCTCGTGCAGCTGATCAAGTTGTTTCATCTACCCAAGGCATTTTGTAGAGGGTATGGCAGCTGTGGCCGTTATTTGACTTGAAATGATGACTCTGACTTTTTTCTCAAAATAGTATTTTGACTTTGTTATAGAAATTTTGACTTTTTTCTCAAAATGTACAATTTATTAATTTTTTTTCTCAATGTGGCCCTAATACTCCGTCGGTAGGGCTCCACATTCTCTGTAGTTTTTTTTTTTTTTTCTTCACAAAAGTGCATACTGCAAAGGCCTTTTAGGGACCCAGTCAACCTGTCATACCTTGGGTGAACTGATACGTGTGCTGCTGCCTGCCGCCAGCCCTGTACTGATGAGAAAAAACTCTCAGTAGCATGTAACCTGATCGAGGTGTGCCCATCGTCACAGCAGGTTCGACTTTGTCTCTTATGACCGGGCCAACAAAGTCCAGCTGATATTCGCATCATGCCCCTCAACATACTGATGGGTATTTGATACCTTGTTGGGCCCTAAAGTACACCTATCAATCACACTCAGTTTCCCAGCAGGGCTCATGCCTCCATGATAAATAACAGCTCTCCTGTTATGGAGTGTAACCTCCCCTTTATTTTTTAACTATTATTCTAACATGTGGAGGTTAAATATTAAGGTGTTCATTCTGTGAACATTATGTAATGAAGTTACCATATGCTCCCAGATGTCAGCACACACTTACTTCACTGAGAGGGACGCTGTGTGCTTCACTCTCGTGTCGGTGTGGAATACTGGCCTATTCAGGGCTTGCAGCGACGACATAAAGACAACAGGAATGTTGTGCAGGGATGTGGGGAGACATGTATGCTGTTGCCTATGTGCAGCAACACACTTTTCCTCTGGGGTGAAATTTAACAAGGCTACATTTTTCCATCTCACACTTGACTGCCGGAACCTGCTAAAGCATATTCAACTTTTTGGGTGTCATGGAAGTGCTGCACATAATGTTGCAAAGTCTCAACAATAAGGCCTCCAGTTCTCTTCCTTTAATTATCTGTTCACAACAGATGGTGTATAAGAACTGGATCTGAGTCCAAGATGTCCTTAAGGCAACTAATAATGTGCTAAATCCCTTAGATTGGGATTTGTTTGCATGTAGGAAAGAGAAGGGAAAGAGAGTGGATGGATTTGTTCCTGCACATATGCATGATTAATCGATTGAATAGGAGAGAAGGTTGACATGTAATCATTACTTACAAGATTATCCAGTGTGGTGCTTGCAATCCTCCGCCTCCTCCCCTGTGACTGCCTGACACCTGCTACACAGGGGCATGGGGAAGTAATATGCTTTCTTTGAGAGACATTACATCATCTCTCAGCTCAGCGCACTCAATTTCTGTTTGGGTGTGACCCTGCAGTTGGGTTTCAGTCAAAGACAGACTGCTATCCAGCTATACACTCTAATGAGATTTCAGCAGCTGCACAAAATTAAACTGTTGTCCTAATTATTCTGCCCAGTTGACTTACTTTGTCTTTCTTTTGGTTTCCTGTGAGTTAATGTCACAGACAAAGATTTGAATGGTTGGACTGGAGTTTGCCACAAACTGTGGAGGGTTTTCCCCTTATACTTTAGCAGTGCCAGTCATCCAACAGCAGCACTCTACTAGACAGAAACAGCCCTACGCACTGAACAGGATAAACAGTGTTGCATAAATGATTATTCTTTGAGACAAGATCAGCTACACTTGCTGTTTTTGAATGATGTTAGTGTCACAAACATATTTGAGCATCTAAAAGCTAACTTTAGGAGTCTTCTTTACACAGTAAGGTAAATTATGGAGTTCCACAGGATTCTGAGCTGGGATAAATTCTATTTACATTATGCTCCTAATTAAAAGTATTATTAGAAGGCATACAATACAGTTTTGTTGCTATGCAGATGATACCCAGCTTTATCTATCCATGAAGCCAGATGACACACGTCAATTTGTTAAACTGCAGAAATGTCTCAAAGACATAAAGACCTGGATGACCTCTAAATTCCTGCTTCTAAATTCAGATAAATCTGAAGTTATTGTACTCAGCCCTAAAATTCTTAGAAACTTGGTATCTAACCAGATATTCTGGATGGCATTAACTTGGCCTCCAGTAACACTGTGAGGAATCTTGGAGTCATATTTGACCAGATGTCCTTCAATGCACATATTAAACAAAAATGTTAGGCTGGTTTCTTACATTTGTGCAATATTTCTAAAATTAGAAACATCCTGTCTCAGAGTGATGCTGAAAAACTAGTTCATGCATTTATTACTGGACTATTGAAATTCATTATGATCAGGTTGCTCTAAAAGCTCCGTGAAAAGCCTTCAGTTAATCCAGAATGCTGCAGCGAGAGCACTGACAAGGACTAGAAAGAGCATATTTCTCCCATATTTGCTTCTTTATTGGCCCCCTGATAAATCCTTCTTCTCTCATACAAGGTCTTACATAATCAGGTCCCAGCTTATCCTAAAAACTTCATAGTACTGTATCACCCCAATAGAGCACTTTGTTTTCAGATTGCTGGCTTACTTGTGTTTCCTAGGGTATTTAATAGTAGAATGGGCCCGGTGCCTGGGTCTGCTGGAGGTTTCTTCCTGTTCCAAGGGATTTTTCTTTCCCCACTGTCGCCAAGTGCTTGCTCATAGAGGGCCATCCGATTGGACTACTGTTGTGATTTGGTGCTATATGAATAAAACTGTATTGGATTGAACTGAAATGATCCCAAATTGCCCTCAATCTGGGATAGTTGAGATTAAAGTGTTGTGTGAATGAATGAAGTGCATGAATATATTTACCATGGACTTCATAAACTTAGTCAGTCCCACAAATTAGCCAAGCTCTAGCTTAGCTCTACAAGCTCCTTGCATATCAGGTTAACTGGGGGTTCTAAAGTGTAAATGGTTAATGGTTTCTCTGTGTTAGCCTGGTGGGGTACTGGAATAGGCTCCGTGTGACCCTGTATTGGGTAAGCAGTTATAATAAAATGGATGGCTGGTTAGATAGGTGTGCTTGAACTGACTGGGTGTGCCAGCACAGGCGTATATGTAGGTATATTTATTAAATCTTGTGGGATTTAATCAGCACTGGATGAAAGAAGCCATCCATGTGACTTGCACAACACTATTTAGTCACCTCTCATTTCTTTATATTTTGCTAGGAAAAAGGGAAATATGTGCAGTGATTTATGGAAACGTGTAAACATGCATGGAAATACAATATATACTGCAACAACAGAGTTTGTACAATTCTAACAAGCTTGGAAGTCAATATTTGACTACCTTTACTCTTCACCATAGCTTGAACTCTCTTAGCCAGCGTTCTTGTTATTTCTTTAAGTAGTCTTCAGGAATAGTTCTCCAGGCTCCTTGAAGGACATTTAAAGCTCGTCTTTGGATGTTGGCTGACTTTTGTTCTGTTTTCTTCCTTTTGCTCTGTTTTCTGATTCCACACTGCTTTGATAATGTTGAGGTCCGGACTCTGGGGAGGCCAACCCATAACTGATTGTGTTCCACTGTGTGTTTTTGCATCCAATTATGCTTTTACTGCATTGTCAGTGTGCTTGAGATCATTGTCATGTTGAAAATGAATCTGGTGACAGTCAGATGTTTTCCAGATGGTACTGCATGGCGGATCAAAATCTGACAGTACTTTTCGGGATTCATTAATTCCATCAATTTTGATAAGACAAACACCATCGGCTGAAACGCAGCCCTAAACCATGACAGAGCCTCCATTGTCTTTTACATATGGCTGTAGACACTCACGGTTGTACCTCTCTCTTGTCCTCCTCCATACTCATCACTTCATCAGACCTGTTGCCACCGATTTTCAGTCCAGTTCTTGCGCAGTTTGGTGTACCTCAGACTTTTCAAAGTGTTTCGCATTGTTGTGCATGGCTTCTTGACAGCCACTTTTATATTGAGACCATTTCTGATGAGGCTTCGGAGAACAGTAACTAGATCAACTAAAGTGAGAGATACAGCTCTCTGGTCCTGTGTCAGGTCTCTGCTGGTTTCTGAGCTGACTTTTCAGATGCTGATACTGATAATGATACTGGTACACTGCACACCTATCAGAGATATGCCAAGTTTTCAGCTAATAGCTCTTTGAGAATTACCTTGTTGGTAAAAAATACTATTTTATGCCTGTCAAACTGTGTTATCTTCAGAGTTTTTCATAGATTCAACTAAAGAAATGGGAACAAATTCTGTGCTTTTGAGACATACTGCTAATAACAAAGTGACTAAAGATACAATTTAAACTTGGTTCTTTGTTAATGATCTGTTACGCTTTTTTATGCTCATAGGTCAGTGTTACATGGCTTAACAAACACAAAGAAAAACATTTCTCTGAAAACGGACAGGTATAAGGACTGAAATGAAAATGAGTGAAAAAGCAGCATAGCCATAATAAATGTTTAATTGCAAATATCTGGTGTTTCATGTTAAAATTGTCATGTTTTTTGTTACAGATGAGACAAAGACAGCCAGGTAGCCAAGATGAGCCGGGGAGAAAAAGAGATATTGTTTGTGCTGTTTAGATTTGTTCAGTCATGACAAATAGTGAAATAAAAAATAGCCATCAAAAAGTCAATGAAATCCTTGAAACACTGCCTCAAACCTGACCCAGTTTTCGCAGTAACTTTCTTTGAATGCTGAGCACCTACATCACAGCAGAGAGGAATTTGTCATCTGAAATACACAAATACAACAAAACATATCTTTCAAACTTCGCTACTTTAGCCCTTTGAAATCAGCCCTTTGTTTAATGTTTTAACAACTTGGATAAAAAGTTATTCCATTACATAGAATCTGAAATGATCCTACCAGAAACTGTTTAGCATGAAAGTTAATATTTATTTTTCCATGTTCAAATATGGGCTTTGTGATTCATAACCGACTTGCATACAGTAAATGAAGCACAGATCCTGCAAGTCATTGTCCTTTTTACATCTTCTATAAATAGGGTCTGTTTGCACAAGCTCATACATGGATGCAAACAATAGGCGTCAGCTCTTATTATATCTCTATGTCAATATCCAAAAAGTCATTGTTGCTTCAATGACGGTAAACCGTCCAGGGTCAGAAGCAGCAAAGCAGCACCAAATAATGATCCTCAGCTGTACCCCTGCACTTCCCTCCTGGATTGATGCTTCCATCAGTTCAAAGAAAATCTTCCAAGTAACACTGAGGAGTATGAGACTGTTTCTTGGCAAAGTTTAGGTACATAGTGTTCCCTTTTTTTTGGAGTGCATCTCATTGTGCATGGGCAAGACTACTGTAGTGATTTGTGTATTATTAGTTAAACAGATTGTGTTCTTTTATACCTTCATAATTGTAAATTACATGAGGTCTAATATATGATAGTTGTTGTTATGTGTTCTGTAGCATTAATTTCACTAACATTGCATAGAACTTCAGGGTACCATTTGTAAATGAAAGAGAAAAAGAGAAAAAAAGCCTCTCATATCACATCCTTCACACATGTGTACAATGTCATCTGCTTATGCAAAACTGGCCTTTAGAGTTTGCATGAAATTAGAAAACTGATTTTTAGCTACTTCAGGTCAGCATTATGTTGCATTCTCATGGTTCTGCTATGTCTCTGGGTTTTGGACTGCTCCTCGGTAATCTGTGTGCGGTTTTGTCGGGGTCTAGATGGCAGAAGAACACCTAAGTAGCAGAATTCTTCCCATACTGTGGTTTGCTGATGGATGTTGGCTGGAAGCGGGCATCTTCACAAACTGCCAGGAGCAGAACTCATGGAATCACGGCCTCTGGTCTATTCATAGGACAATCCCTTTTCACCACTAAGGAACAATCCCATAATCTTACAGAAGTAACTCACATTATTCTTTATTCAGTTTAATGACTAAACATTTATATTTTAAGGTTTTATGTGTTTTGGCATTTTTCCATTTACTTTTATGTCATTTGTTAACCAGCTTCGAGACAGACTCACTGTCAGCTTTGTCCAGTTTCCAGAAATGGTTTGACTAGTCTCACAGTGATTTAGAAAAGAGACTGAATAATGAACTCCACTTCAGGATAATGAATGCGGACTGCTGACCTAGATTTCAAACCAGGAGAGATGATTCACTAATCAGCCAATAAATTCTCTAACCTGTTGTTGGCATAATGCACTCAAGATATCCTTTTACCTTTGACTCACTTACTCAGAGTGACTGTATCTGGCTTCAGGATTTATTTATTTATTTATTTGGAGGGTTAAATGAATTTGTTTAATGTAGTTGAGCTGAGCGCTCAAAGTGCTTGACACTACAGGCCACGTTTAACCATACAGTCATACAGTGCTTTGTTATTTACAAACATTTTGTCTATCTCTCGTGCTTAATCTATTTAGAATCACCAGTAGACCTACCATACATGTCTTTGGACTGAGACATTATGTAACAAAAATGAAATCTAACATATAAATTTTGATGCCGTGATCAAGAACATGCAGACTAAACACAGACCTCAGCCAGACTTTGAATTAGAAGTGTTCTTGCTATGAGGTGATGGTGCTAACCACTGCACCACCTTGCTGCCCACATTAAGATAACATGCAATCATTGCACTAGTTGTGATTGAAATGTGGTGTAATCATGTACACATTACTGCAAAGTAAAAGTAAAGTGGCCAGAATAATGAACCGCTAGCTGTGGCAATGCATCAATATTACTTGCCGAGGGAATTTTCTCCCGTCATTACTGTCCCTGTTTGGATCCTATTTGAATCAATACCGTATTTGGATTCCCCAGTCAACTAATACAGAGCTCATCCAAACGACTGTGACTATGGTGAATGGATGTTGGTAGTGAATGGATCCTGACCACCCTCTGCACCAGTTACTGGACATGCAGCTAACATTGAACTTCTGTTTCAGCTCTGCTGCCACAAGGACAGATGAAGAAAATCTTTACCACATCATACCACAGTACATGTATCTCTCCGTTAGATTTTACCTTTTAACCTTATTACGCTCTTCATTTTTTCTATTTAGTTGTTCAATTCATCATATTTACAGGCCATTTTGTTTTGTCATACTGTATGACTTTTATTTAGTTAGGTTGTTCCCAACCTTTGGAATAAATGGAGTATATCTTTTCTTAACTCTCGTCTCTCCTGTTGTTTTCCTTCTCACTTCAGGTCCTATCACTCATCGGCTTCATCTGCATAGAAACCATAATGATGTGAGCAATACGTAACTGAACGAAGTAGATCATATACATA